>PVJH01020184.1:0-41196 GCA_004026705.1 Nesogale talazaci | reverse complement strand
TAGCTAAAATGTGCAATAATTATTTTAACTCTATAGTGGTTCCCATGGTTTTCCTCTTAGTTTTACGTCCGGTATCACTAAATTTCTTTGGATCCATGGTTATGATACTTTGTGCAAATTATGTACAGAACCTACAATGTCAAAATTGTAATGCACGGAACACAGGCGTTATATTTTGTCCGAGCGAGAGTAACACTTAGATTGAAGGGTCACCCCATTGTGCCCGCACAGTGAGACGTGGCACATGATGCAGCCTTGGCCCCTACAAGTTTTTGCACGTCAGATTTTTGGTTTGACATTTGAGCAAAGTTCTAAACTCTCAGCAGACTTTTTTCCAACTTTTACTATTTGAATAGGGCAAAGTTTGAACTTTAAGCTGTTTGACTACTGAGCTGTCATTGTATTTACCTAATACTGTAATTCAAAAGCTTTAGCATGCTTAAAAACCATTGCCATCAACTCTATTCTGGCTATGAGCCACCCTGGGGGGCAGAGTGAAGATGCTCTGAGGCCGTAAGTCTTCCCCAGAGCAGAAAGCCTCATCTTTCTCCTGCAGAAACAGCTGGAGGGTTTGAACTCCCAACATTGAGGTTAGTAGTCCTGTCTGTAACTCGCTGCACCACCACGACTCCTTACTCATGTTCATAGGGGCTGCTCAAAATGCCTGCAACTGGACTCTCACAAGTTCTCAAGTGTTGCTGATGCTGGCTGGTGCAGGGACCAGAGATTGAGAACCTCTGCCCCACCTAGATGTCAGGCTAACATGCTAGAAAGAGGACATCACTGCCATGATAGTGGGAGGACCATGGGAGGGCGTATTTCCTTATAAATCATTTTGGGTGAAAATAGGATATGGTTTGTGCCTGATGACATTTTTTTAATATCCTTATAAGGAGGATTCCAACTTAACTGTCTCTTCCTTTCATCTTAGCCTGAAAACTGGTTTTTTAAAATGGAAGCCAGATTATGACAGTGCTGCTTCTGAATATGGAAAAGCAGGTATGTGTGACCATATCCTTGCCATTTCAACTCTAAAAGTGCAATAGCTTTATCTTAGCATAAATAGATCTTCTTCCCCCCCCCCCCTTTCCTCCACCCCCACCCCTCCAACTTCCAATTGAGTTGACAACTGAGTTACAGATCCTGGTATCTCTGTTCTCACGACAGCAGAGATGGAGATAGGGTTGGTGGTCCAGACATGCAGGTCTCTAGTATTGTTTTTTACCCATTTTGGTATGCTTTGTAAGTGAAGGAGGCATAATTTTTACAAGTCTCTTCAATGAGAAAACTCCACATTAATTTTTATGTGTCTGGAACCATGAACTTAAAAAAAAAAAATTAAACATTCCAGGTCAGTTTGTCTTCTTAAAGCATGCTTTGTTTATTTTTATTAGGGGGCTATGAAAAATAATCCATACCAAAAAAAATATTTTTAATGAGGAAGTCCAGGGATGATTGTTGTTTCAGTATTTTGTTTATACCTTTTATTAAAGCAAATTTTATGACTTAAAAAAAATGTTTTCGTAAAGCAGTATAATTTTTGCCATTGTTGCCTACTTACAAGTATCTCTTAATAAGTTTTCCAATATTTCTAAAATACTTCAAGGGATTTCCAAATTGTTCTACTTTGAAGATAATTCTACAATGCTTTAACACTTTGGGTGGTGACATCTCAGTTTTAAAGACACCAAAACAATATGTAGCATTGTTTTTAAACAAAATGCATTATTAATGCATGTATTTAAAGATTGTACCAATAAGGAGGATATATTATCAATATTTAACATATTTACTGGTTTTCAGTTTTTAAATGACGCAAAAGATGTACTAGCAGTAAATACCTTTCTTAAGCATTATTTTTATTGTTAAGTGTGAAACTGATACCAGTCTGTATCAGTGGATTCTCTCTGTAATGTAAAATATTACTTAGTTTCTCAAAACCTTTAGACATTGATGCCCAATATAACACTGAAATTTTACCAAGAGTCCACAATTAAAGCAACAATTAAAAAGACCCTTGGGAATAATCTGTCTTAACTGAGAATCAAAAAAGAGCTGTAAGAATATTGCTTTAGATAAAAGGTAGTTTTAAGAAACTTAGTATTTGGTTGAAATAAGTATACATTCTAATATTCCTTCACACGTAGAGTTCCATAATGATTTGTTGGATGTTTTTCAGTAATAGAAGTAGAAAGTCTCTTTCTGTTCTGTTTCAGCTGTCGCTTTTAAAAATGCCAAGCAGTTTGATCAAGCAAAAGAGGCCTGCTTGAGAGAAGCTTGTGCACACGAGAATAACAGGGCGTATCCTTTTCAACCCTGTAATGGAGTTTAGTATTCCGATGAATTCAATACAGAATACTTTTCCTTATCAAAAGAAAAGGTGCATGTTCACTACAATGCTTTTCAATGTTAAAATGATTAGGAAAAACCTGCAGTTCAAAACGTCAAAGGAGCATTTGTAGTGGGGTCTGATCATTTAGTCTATGTTGATTTGGAGAGCTTCTTCCTCAGAGTCCAGAGAGACTTGGTTTCTTTATCTGACATTGCTTAGCTTTTACATTTATTTTGTTTAAAACTTACTGTTTCTTGGGAATTTGGAATAAGGTACGTAGTTTAAAAAAACAAAAATTCTTAGGACATTTTAAAATTTACTTACTCAGACACTTTATGTTATCTCACTTGTAAATCATACTTCTCATAAACTTTCATTTTATTTAAACTCTTTAGATTATTAGTTAATAGTGGAAATCATTTACACTGGGGGGTGTTTTGCCAGTATTTTTATGATTTTAGATGAGAAATCAACAGGGAAATAATTTTGATTTTGTAGAATTTGTTTTTTGGAGCCAACTGGGCGGTGACTTAGTTAACTTTGTCTTTTGTGTGGTAGACTCTAGAAATTGTTCATTTCCCTCTTTTTCTCCTTAATTTTAATTTTGTGACATTCGTCCAGTCTTTTTCATGCTGCGAAGTAAGTAAATATTCTCCATATATTCATATATTTGCATATTATGTGTTTTAATCATTGATGTTTCCTATAGCTCATTTTATTTTCCTAACTTGTAAACTTATAGCTAGTGAAATATTAAGTATTCTCTTAAATAAAACAGTCACTTCCAGGACTATTGAACATTAGAACCAATTGCCAATAGCCAAGAAATGCAGCATTTAAATTACATTTATTTTGTTTAAAACTTACTGTTTCTTGGGTATTTGAGATAAGATATGTAGTTTAAAAAACAAAATCACAGAAGGTCAGTGATTTTGTTGTTGTCTGACAACATTTCTCTGTGTAAAATGAATAAAAGTTAACTTGAGTTTGAAAAGCTTCCTTGGGATGAAGAACCAAACCAAACCCACTGCCATTAAATTGATTCCAACTCATAGCAGCCCTGTTTAGGATTTCCAAGACTAATGTTTTCGGGACCATTTTGAAAAATCATGTAATCTAGAATCTTTTTTACCTTATTAGATAATAGAACCGGTAGAAAAGAAGCAGGACACATCCCAGATTCTATAGACTATTTATTTTAAAAATTGGATTTAGGTTTGTCTAATAGAAAGTTAGTTAACATTCCTTGACCCTAAATGTTCTACTTATAAAGTAAAATCCCATTTCAACTCAACTGTCTGATATTTCTAAAGAGTGATTACCAAAAATAGGTAGCGGGTTGGGGGAGGAAAAAACTGTATGGTAACACAAATCTCAAGTAAAATGTTTATCTTGGACCAATTTTAATTGCGATAACACCCATCCAAGTAGTAGGAAGTTCATTCTTCTCCTTATGTCATTTAGTTCTAATAGCAGGCCTTCTATTCTCTTCGCAGAGCTTATGAGCAAGCTGGCATGATGTTGAAGGTCAGTGATTTTGTTGTTGTCTGACAACTGTTCTATATGTAGAATGAATAAAAGTTAAATTGAGTTTGAAAAGCTTCCTTGGGATAAAGGACCAAACCAAACCCACTGCCATCAAATTGGTTCTAACTCATAGCAGGCCTGTCTAGGATTTCCAAGACTAAATCTGCCTGGGAGCAGACAGCCTGATCTTTCTCCACAGAGGCCCTGGTGGGTTTGAGCTGTTGAGCTTAGGGCGTGGCTAACCCAGAGGGTCACAAAGAAACAGAAGCTTAATTAGCATTTCCTGACAAGTAGTGCTTACTGGATGCATAGGATTAACCTGGGTTTTCTTAAGATAGGAAATTTTTAAAAATAAAATTATAGAATAAGCGAATGGTGGAAACTGGGGATAGCATTGGTGGAAACTGGGACATATTACTGTAGTAAAGACTGAGTGTATTTTTATATGTATTATCAATGGGTTATAGAAAGAATGATTTTTTTTGCTTGTATTAGACATCTCATTTGGCAGTGAAGAGAGATAGAAGACTTTTTGCTAATTTAACTCTTACCTTTAAATGGAATATTTGACTAATATGCCCATGACCCATCCTGTCTCGTCTTTTGTTCTCTGATGGTCGGACCAGTTATAGCTGCCTTAGCTAGTTATCTACCTCAGCTGGCGAGACTCACTTCCTGTGAGACATCCCTGAGGAGAAGCCACATAGCCCTACCCTGATGCAGCCCTGGGTGCTGGAGCAGCCACGTGGAGACCCCTCCCAGTGCCAGATGCTTACACGCTCACTGATTTGGCTTTCCTCCTGCAGTTGGCGTCATTGCATGTGTTTTGTGAGTTTGAGGAGGACTTTATAGATCAGTGTCGGACTTACAGACTTGGAATGGACTCAGAAGCTTAATATACAATTACCCTTTATATAAAGCTCATAAAATATGAGTGTTTACTACTTCCATTTCTCTGGTCTACCCACTACTATAAGATGCTGACTTGTTTTAGAGTATGCCTCGTACCAATTGAAATAGACAATTTTCCTTTTCATTTTGATGTTTGTTCTCTAATAAGATATTTAAATTATTATAAACCTTGAAGACTTTATTCTATAGTAAGGTTTTTGTTTTGCATTTCTATACCTTTTGTAATGTTAACATTTTAAAAGTGAGTATGTGGTCATTGTAGAATACTTAGAAAATGCTGGAACGATGCAAACCTATTCATAACTGTTAGCATCTTCATGTCACTTGTCATATTGTAATACTGTGATGGCTTAAATCTTGCTGTAATACTGGAAGCTATATCACAGGTCTTTCAAATTCCAGCAGGGTAAGAAATTCATATATGTACTCATTTCAAAGGAAGGTGACCCCACAGAGGGCTCAGATTCATGTCACATGCAAATAAAATTTTTCTGCAGATCATCCAATAGTTATAGCAGTACATTGACAGGAAGCTGCCAAAGGTTCAGGCTGAATTCAGAAGAGGAGTTGGAACAAAGAATATCCTTGCTATTATCAGATGGATCTTAGCTCAAAGCAGAGAATACCAGAAAGATATTACTCATGTCTTATTGAATATGCCATAGCATTTGACACTGTGGGCCATAACAAACTATAGGTAGTCTTGACAAGAATGGGGATTCAAGAAAACCTCATTGTGCTTACGTGGAACTTATACATGGATCAAGAGGCAGAGGTGTGGACAGAATAAGGGGATACTGTGTGGTTTAAAATCCTCAAAGGTGTGTGTCAGGGTTGTGTCCTCTCACCATACTTATTCATTCTGTTTGCGGACCAAATAATCAGAGAAGATAAGTTGTATGAAGAATAATGTGCATAAGGATTGGAGGAAAGCTTATTAACAACCTGAGATATGCAGATGACACAACCTTGATAGCAGAAAGCTAGGACTTGGAGTATTTTCTGATGAAGATCAAGGATTGCAGAAACTCATTGTAAAGAAAACCCAAATCCTTACAACTGAAACCATAGGTATTTATGATGAATGGGGAAAAGATTGGAATTGTATAGGATTTCATTGTACATGAGTCCTCATTCAGTATTCATGAAAGCAGCTATCAAATAAAGGGTGTTGGGCACAGCTTCTGTATAAGACCTCTTTAAAGTATTGAAAAGCAAGGTGGTTACTTTGAGAATTAAAGATGTGCCTGACCCTAGTCATGGTATTTTCAGTACATTTAATACAGAAGACTAAAGCATGTGACAACTGCACCTTCCAAAACGAAGTCTGAAGAAGAATAAAAAAGTCGATGCATTTGAATTACAGTGCTGGCCGAGACTATTGCTAGTGCCATGGACTTCCAAAAGAACAAGCCTCTTGTGTTGGGAGAAGTATAGCCAAGAAAGCTCCTTAAAGGCAAAGATGGCGAGACTTCACCTCCTGTACTTTGGACATGTTCTTAGGAGAGGCCAGTCCCTAGGGAATGACATCATGCTTGGTGAAGTGGAACAGCAGCAAGAGCGATGCAAGGCCATCAGCGAGGATGGACTGACGCTGTGGCTGCAACATTGGGTCCCAGCCTGGAAACCACTGTGAGGATGACTGAGGGCTGGGGAGTAGTTAGTCTGTTGTGCTTTGGGTCGCTGTCAGAGCAGATTCAGTGGCACCTAACAACAATAATTAGCATATTCATTGTCTTCTAGGCTTTTTCTATATACATGTTTGCTTATACATATGCAAAACATTATACCCTACACAATTTTGTATACTGTTTGCATTTAATTTTAACACATTTTCTTTTGTCATTTTGAAAAATATAGTTTATAATTTCATAGTTTATCTCAAGAGCTTCAAGAATATTGGTAGCCACTAAGCTAGACATTTCAAATGTATATATCATAAAGAAATAGATAACCGATATATTCATCATGATTTTTCTTCATTATTTTTAAGGGAAATGGCAGTTAAAATCGTAATGGGAAAATGTTTAGTTATGTTACTCACTTATAATAAGTTATATAGCTATTTTAGTCATTTCTGACTGAAATATGTAATTGAATTTAGACTTGGTTATTCAAGGAAGTTTATTATCCACAGTTCCTAGCAGCTACTATTTCTGATGTAACCAAGGAAGCAAAAGGTCTGTCCATGCCTTCTCCTGTCTGTTTCCTCTGAAAACTCACAAGTTCCCAAGTGACTATTGTAGCCGCAGTGTAAATGGTAACTCGTGTGAGGAAATGCTGTATTAATACAGACATACGAAACCCCAAGTGGAACCCACTGCCCTTGAGTCGATTCCAACTCCTAGTGGCCTCATATAGGGTTCTGAAGCTGCAAATGTTTATCGAAGCAGATCGCTTTCTTCTTCTCCTTTGAAACAGATAGTGAGTTTGAACTGTCAACCTTATGGATAGCCATCCAGGGCTTACTTGAACGTGGCCCCAGGACTCCGAATCTCTTACTGAGCTAGCTATTTGAACTGTGCTCAGACTTGAGTTTTCATAGTTGTTATTCTGACTCTTTTTCTTGTTTAATTTGAGGCTTGAAAAGCTTTGAATAAAGAAAACAAGTTTAGTGGAAATAAACGTAAAAGAAATTGCTTTCTGGCATGGACTTGTGTTTAATTAAATGCCTTTTGTAAAGTCCTGGGCAGGGCTGAGCCCCGGTGGCATAGTGGTTGAGTGCGGGACTGCGGCCCGTGGGCTTGACAGTTCAAATCCAGCAGTGGTTCTCCAGGAGCAAAGCTGGGTAGCTCCCACAACCACCCGAGGGCAGTGATGCCCCCCCCCCCCAAAAAAAAAAGAGTGTAAAGGTGGAGTCTAGCCTATCAATCAGGATATAGCCAATGAGGCCTCTCTGTGATCTGAGGATTCTGGGAACTCCTGTATTTCCTCCTTGGAGGCAGGAGACACTCTCCCTCTGGGCTCACTCCCTGCAAGACATCCCCGTGGAGAAGTCACATGGAGAGAGGCTGATGGAGCCAGACCTCTGGAGCTGGGGAAGCCATGTGGAGAGTCTGCCAGCGCTGAGCTATTTACCACACTACTGGATGCACAAGACTTCCCACCCACTGGTCTATGTTTTTCCTGTATTTGGCATCATTGCATGTGCTTCATGAATCTGAAGAGGGCTTTATTGATTGGTCAGGGACTAATAGGCTAATGTCGGACTTAGGGATTTGTTCTGGGCTGGGCTATTTTCTCAATTTTCACCTGCTCCTGTGTATAACCCACTTTCTTATGCACATATGAGCATCTTTAAAATTTGTTTCTCGAGTCCATCCAGACTAACACAGATGCTGTGGGTCAGAACCAACTCAGTGGCACCTAACAACAGCAACAGAATTTTGAGTTTTGTCATTTTCTGGCTGTTGTGGTTTCCTATTTGTGTATCCCAGAGGAGCCATAAGGTAACTAATGCACCAGGCCACTGAAAATGGCATATTTTAATATTCTGCTTCATGATTCTGCCGTTCTTTTTTTTTTTTTTTTTTGGTTTTTGGGGCATCACTGCTCTCCGGTGGTGGGAGTAGGAGGCCCAGCCCCACTGCTGGAATTGAACCTCCGTCCCAGTGGGCCGCAGTCCTGCGCACAACCACTACGCCACCGGGGCTCAGCCCAATTCTGCCGTTCTTAAAGAACATGGAGAAGTGTAACTTTTTTATGTTATTAATTAAGTAGGCAGCCCATCTTCTTTATGGAAAGGTAGCGATATTGTGGTTGTGCTTTTGACAGTCATAATCATTTGATTTGATACATAAGTAGGGATGTGGCGGTCATGTACTTGATGTCAATTCCATGAATGGGAGTGTAGCGGTGTAGTCTAGCCTATCAATATGGAGATAGCCACTGAGGCCTCTGTGTGGGGATGGCTTTCTCCTGAGAATTCTGGGAAGTCTCATGGTATTTCCCAATTGGAGAAGAGGAACTTGACTCAGTTTCTTGGAGATGAACAACTGGCAAGATGAGATGACAGCATGCTGATAAATCCTGATTCCTGGAAACTGGAGGAGCCAGAGGAGAAGCCACATGGGCTTATCCTGATGGAACCAAACTTCTGGGGCCGGAAAAGTCGGGTCGCGTGGAGACTCCTGCCAGTGCTGAGATGCTTGGGAGGCCACAGAGAGACCCCTACCAGCGCTGAGGTGCTTTTACCACCAATTGATAATGCTGATGGGCCCTGAGCCCTGGAAATAAGGAGCCACGAGGAGACTCTTGCCAGTGCTGGGATGCTTCTACCGCCACTGGATACACAAGACTGCATTCACTGGCCTATGATTGTCCTGGTGTCATTGCATGTGCTTCCTGAGTCAGAAGGAGACTTTATAGATTGGTATTGGACATATGGGCTAACATCAGACTTATGACCCTGGACTGGGTTGGAATGCTTTCTCATTGTTCCATTCCTCTTGTATATAAATCTTTCCCTTATATCCATATGCATGATTATGAATTTGTTTTTCTAGTCTACCCGGACTAACACAAGGGACGTCAATATCTTAAGTATTTACTGATGTGGTACTTATTTAATACTGCCTTCTTCTGTGGTTATTGTATATGTTTTACCGTATGTGCTAGATTAAGTTTAAAGTAGTAATCTGTGTACACTTTCTTTTGTCCTGCTAGAAGTTGTGTGTAGTGTAAATGCGCGGTGTATATTGAACTAAGGAGCAGCTAAACTGGGGGAAGAGAGATGTTGCCAAAGCAATCCTCAGGATTAAAATAAATGAAATCGATGTTAAATCGATGTTACTTCCCCTTCCACCTTATATATTCCAGACTCTGATTCCTTTCATTGTCCTTCTAAAAAAACTTTATTACTGGCAAAATGATAAATGTTACCATCCACTATTGAGTCAATTTCAACTCACAGTGACCCTACAGAGGACTTCCATATGTGTTCTTCTTTAGGGAAGCTGTGGGACGTACCATCTGCAGAGCAGCAAGTGGGTTTGAACTGTCAACCTTGTGCTTAGCAGCCCAGCACTGATTCAGCAGGGCCATCAGGGCTCGGTTGAGTAAAGGATAACAACATGTATTTCATAAATATCTTTCACTTATTTATGGTCACCACAATCATTAATTTATATTTTAACTTTGGTAGACTGAGGCCAGCTTTTTTTATCATGTCAATTTAGTGACATACTCATATTTGAAAATAATCTGTGAGATGGTATTGAGCTTATTTTAAATGACTATCTTTTAAATTAGGGTTTTCTAAAGTGGGGGGTACCACCCCCAGGGAAATCTGGTATGACCAATAGGTGCCAGCTACCTACACTTTATCCTGGATTATGAGTTACATTACAAAAGTTTTTAATGGCCAGAGGATCACTGAGTAATTTCTTTTTTGAGAAGAAATTACTGATAGACCAAATAAGTCTGGAAATCTATGGTGTTTGAAATGATTAAAAATTGTTTTATATTAAAAAGGGAGGGGAAAGGAGAAGCTATACCAAGAGCTCAAGTAGAAAATATTTGGAAATGAATATGGCAACATGTGTACAAATATGCTCGATATAAATGATGTATTGAATGTAAGAGCTGTAAGAGCCCCCAGTAAAATCATTGAAAAAATGTTGTTTAATATTTGATTTGAAAATGTTAGTACCAGAAGATATTAGCACCATTAGTGCCCAAAACTTAATAGCTTAATAAGATGTTGGGTATATTTTCGGATTTCAAGAAGAGGCTTGAAATCTTGCTGAACTCAGCGTCCGGGGACTATCTAGGATGGAGGCAGGCCAGCACATGTGAGGCAGGAGGTAGTGGAGGCAGCTCCAGGAGGTGGCATGCCTTAGCTAAGGGAGACAACGCTGTCCAGTCCCCGGTCATTGCCGCCATGGGGTGTACAAGCCTACTACCACCGTAACTTTTGGCATTTTTCAAGGAGACCAAAAAACAGAATTTCTGTGTAGGTATGATTTTAGAATAGTTTGTTTAAGCAAAATACAGCCTTGGGCTACCAGTTTGTAGACTGCTATATAAGCTCTGTCTATAGTAGGAACCCTGGTGGTGCTATAATTAAGTATCTGCACTCTAACCGAAATGCTAGCTATTTAAGCATCCCTGCTGGAGATAAAGTAGTCTGTTTCTATAAAGAGCTGCAGATATTTGAGACTCTGTCACTGTTTAAAGAAATCAAATGCTTAGAAAATAATAAAGAACAAGGGTTTTGTTTTTGTTTTTGTTTTTTTGCTGGTGTTTTCATATAATATTCCTAAAACTAAAGTCATGATGAAATACATAGAAATTAAATGATATAATTTTGGTATGGTTAAATGAAATTTGATTGGTATCGTGACCATGTCATGGTATCTCATTTTAGATATATTTATTGTTTTGTAGCATTAGAGGGGGCACAGAGAGGATTTTTGCATTCTATGAAGAAATCCCAAGTTTCTCAGCCAGTGCACACTTAACAGCAACTACCACCCATCTGTTAGCAGAGGCTCCCATGTCAATATGAGGCTGTACAGCTTTCAATAGTGCTACCAGACTAAGACAAGGAAGAAAGGGCCTGGAAATTTACTTCCCCAAATCAGCCACTTGAAACCCCGTACAGGACCACAATGGCCTGATCATAACTGAGAATGGGGAATGGCTCTGAGCAGTGCGATGTTCAGCTGTGTGCAGTGTGGCTACGAGATGGAAGCTGAATATGCAGTAGCTAATGACAACAAAATATGTACACGTCATTTACTTTATGAATTAGGGATTATGTCATTGAATTTCAGATCACTTACTGTATAATTCTTAAAGTTACATATTTTCTGATCTGTGTTTATTATTCTTTGCCAAAAGGAGATGCAGAGACTTCCAGAAGCTGTTCAGCTGATCGAGAAAGCGAGCATGATGTACCTGGAAAACGGCACCCCCGACACAGCGGCCATGGCACTAGAACGGGCCGGGAAGTGAGTACGTGGAGCTGGCGTCCGGACCACTGTGGTCTGAGCAGAAGTCTTTGTATTTTCACTTTAACAAAATCTTTTGAAACGCAAGTTTCTATTTCTAATATGTCATGTTTTTCTACTTCAGGCTTATAGAAAATGTAGATCCAGAAAAGGCTGTACAGTTATATCAACAAACAGCTAACGTATTTGAAGTAAGTTTGAATTTCCTTCTTTTATCCTAAAGTTTGTGAAATTTATAGTAGAAAAGAGAGAGCAATGTGGTGGCTACTTGTTAGCACTTCGTTCTTCTCACAACTGATTTCTATTCTAAGCTTCACAGATTCAAGTAGCCAATGACCCCTTTCCTTTGATTCCTTCAGAACGAGGAACGCTTACGCCAGGCAGTTGAATTACTAGGAAAAGCCTCTAGATTGCTAGTGCGAGGGCGCAGGTAAGTCAGCTGAAATTGTGTTTGTGTGTATGTTTTAAACTTAAGTAATTGGGGGGCCATTTATTAACTTTTTGGGATATAAGCTATAAACAGATCAGGCTACTCAGTAGAAAAACTGCCAGAAATGACTTACTAACAATAGACCAAAGCAAAGCATTGCCGTGCAGTTGTAGCTCTCGCAGCATGAGCCCGTGTGTGAGAGAGTAGAACTTCTCTGTGGGCTGTCTTGCGTGCCAATCTCACTGAACAGCAGAGGCCCAGACCCGTGTGCCACCCAGCATGTAAGGTTAAACATTCATCAGACATTGCTTGTATCAGTAAAGATGGCTCAGCAGCGTGAGAAAGATGCTTTCTTTGTTTATTTTATGTGGAATAATTTATTCTGATGCTGTGTAAGCAGGATCACTATGACTTGAAATCAATCCAACAGTTCAAAACCCACTCTTCATTGATGGAAGGAGATTCCTATTCCTGCATCTGGATGACTCATTTTATTTATTTATTTATTCATTTATTCATTCATTCATTCATTCATTTATTTATTTATTTATTCTGGTGGGCATCACTGCCTCTGGTCGTCATGGGCGCTACCCAATGCTGCTCCTGAGAGCCGCTGCTGGATTTGAACCGCCAAGCCCGCGAGCCACAGTCCCGTACTCAACCACTTATGCCACCAGGGCTCAGCCCTGGGTGACTCATTTTAAACCCAGCAGGAGGACAAAATTGACCAGTCCCTTACTAGAATTTCATATATCGCATTTGCATAGTCCCACCCAATTATTTAGTTGGAATTACAAAGACTATGGCTGGAAGAACCTTATAAAATAATTTTACTTCACAAATATCAATGTTTATTTGTTTGATTTCATTTTTGACATCTGTCTTAGAATTAAATGTGTACTTTTCACATTCCAGTTACTAGTACATATTTGTAATCATTCCTTTAAATTTTGAGTCATGCTACAAGCAAATGAAAGTTTCAAAAGCTTTACTCCCATCTATGGCATTAAGGTCACCTCTACTTTTTTTTTTAATTGGGAGTAAATACATATATCATTCCATAGTTCAATCACATCAACAATCATACCAAGCAGAATTATGTAATTGTTATCACAATCAGTTTCTAAACATTCTTTTTCTTCTTGGACTCCTTGGCATCATCTTCTTTTTACTTCCCAACCACCAAACTGTACCCCACTGAATCCTGAAAACCTAGTGCTACTTACTGCCTCTATAAGTTCATCAGACTTGAAAGGGTCAACTCTACCTTAATGAGGCAGCTCTTCTGCCTTCTGGTCTGAGGAGCTCACCATCCAACAATATATAAGACTGTTCTTAATAAGATTTTCAGCAGCCAAGGTTCTCAGAAGTAAATTATCAAATGCTTCATACTAATCTGTCCTAGGCCAGAAGCTCTGCTGAAGTCTGTCCATATAGGTAACCCTGATGCTATTTAAAATATAGGAGGCATGGTGTGACTCATGGTGTCATGCAAACCACCCCAGAGGGACAAGCTGGCAGATGAGTGGTGAAGGTTGTATCATAGAATAGTAAGATTCATTGATCCATTGGTATATTGTTGTCATTGTTGGGTTTGGCTGAGTCACTTTTCAGCACCTAGTGTCCCCCACATGACAGAGTAAAACGGCCTCAAGACCATAATCTTTCCAAGAGCGCATCATTAGGTCTTTCTCTTACATAGCAACTGGGAGAGTTCAAACAACAAACATTTCTAGTGGCAACTAAGGATTAACCTCTGTTGGAGCTCTGATTGGGGCTCGTTATATTAGTCTGATACTTGTCCATCATTTCTGGAGAACCGTAATTCATAAATGAGTCACAGCTTCATTTAGATAGCCTCTCTCACTGCCATTGAGTTAATGCTGACTCATAGGGACAGTTTAGGGCAGAATAGAACTGCCTTTGGGGGTTCCAAAGTTGTAAATCTCAAATTAAAAAAAAAAAATTAAGTCTTATGATATAATTCACATACCATACAATTTAGTTTAAGCATATTTTAAAAAGTTATACAATCACTCTTGAGCAGTTTTAGAACATTTTCTTTTTTCTAGTACCCATTATAATTCACTCTTTTTCCCTAAACCTTCCCTGTCATAATCTTAAGAAACTGTTTATCCCGTTACTGTCACTCTAGATTTACGTATCTTGGATTTCATAAAAAGAAAAACATATGAGAACAAACATAAAACAAAATAAAACAGAAAAACTTCAATTGGAATGCATATGAAAAATAATAAAAGTAAAACAAATTTAAAAGGGGGAGGAAAAGTGATATTGTATTACATTTTAACCTGGCTGCATTTGCACGAGTCTCTTTCCAATGCACTGTGTCTGCTAGCAAGGCTATTCGTAGCCCTGGTCAGTGGTCAGAGGGAATTCACTGGAGGGTTAATCCTCATTGAGACCCTATGAATGGATTTTGGACTTTCACTGTCGTCATCACTGTCTGCAAACGGAATGCCCAGAATTTAAACTCTAGCACCATTTGTTCCGACCTCCAGGCTTGGATTTTATTATTTACAGTACTTAGATCACACAAGCTGTTTTCTGTTTGGACTTTGCCAAAGTCTCACAAAGGTTGCTCGTTTTAAGTCAAACACAAAAGAACTCCAGACTCACCCCCATTGAGTCTGTTCCAACTCGTCGAGGCTGTAGTGGACTCAGTAGCCCTGCCCCTGTAGGTGTCTGAGACTGTAACTCTTCGCAAAAGTAGAAAGCCTCATCTTGCCCTTTTGAAGAGTCTGGTAGTTTCAAACTGTGGCCCTTGGTTAGCAGCCCCCATCCTGTAATTCACTACACTACCAGGGCTCTTCTAGATTACCTTGGTCCTCACCTTTAGAAAATGCCTTTTCTATAAATTGATTGTGACTTATTGGGAATATGGACTTTCCTGTCTCTTAAAGGGAAGATTTGAAGCAACTGGGCAAGTTGGACACCTTGTGGGTAATTCTCCATAAACACAAATCTATCTTTCCTAGGCCTTTGCTAGGTTTCCAAAAAAGGAAGTGATTCTTTATTATTATTATTATTATTATTGTAAAAAAAAATAAACTTTTTTTGTGAGTTAGGTGAAGGTTTACAAAGCAAATCATGTTTTACATTCAGTGTCTTATGAAATCTCGCCTTGTCTTGCTCTCCTTCCATCACTTTCCTCTTTACTCACTCCTGTGGAATATTATCTTCCCTTCCACTTTCACCAGGTTAACAACGGTCACCCTCTAGTCTGTGTCTTCCATTTCCCGCTCTTCCTCCCCTAACTCCTGATAGGCATCAAAGTCTATTTCTTTTAGTGTGAAAATATTTTCTTTTTTTTTCTTTTTTATTAAATCATTTTATTGGGGGCTCGTACATCTCTTATCACAACCCATACATACATATATTGTGCCAAGACCTTCACATGCCGGCTGCCATCATAATTCTCTAAAACATTTGCTTTTCTACGTGAGCCCTTGACATCAGCTTTTCATCTTTCTCCTCCCTCCACCTCCCCCTCTTTCACTAATTTGATATTTTATAAATCATTATTATTATGTCATATCTTACACTGCCCGACATCTCCCCTCGCCCACTCCTCCACAGCCTGTCCTCTAGATAGGAAGTTATGTGTAGATCTTTGTAATTGGCTTCCCCTCTCTAACCACTTACCTTCCATCTTTCTGGTATCATCCATTACTGGTCCTGAGGGGTTCATCTGTCCTGGATTCCCTGTATTTCCAGTTCCCATTTGTACCAGTGTCCTTCTTCCACTCTAGCTGTATTTGTAAGGTAGATTTGGGATCATAATAGTTGGGGGGAGGAAACCTTTAAGAACTAGAGGAAAGTTGTATGTTTCATCATTACTTCACTGCACCCTGACTGGTCCATCTCCTCCCCGTGACTCTTTTGTAAGGGGTTGTCCAATTACCCACAATGGGCCTTAGGTCCCCACCCTGCACTCCCCCTCATTCATAATGATGTGATTCCTGTTACTGGATGCTTAATATCTGCTCCCTTCAACCCCTCATGATCACACAGGTTGGTGTTCTTCCATGTGGGCTTTGCTGCCTCGGTGTTAGATGGCTGCTTGTTTACGTTCAAGCCTTTAAGACCTCAGACGCTTTATCTTTTGATAGCTGGACACCATCAACTTTCTCCACCATGCTTTCCTCTGCATCCATTTGTCTTTAGCGATCATATTGGGAGGGTGGGCACACAATGATATTATTTTTGTTCTTTGATTCTTGATAGCTGATTCCTTCTACACCTCGTGGTCACACAGCCTGGTATGCTTCTTTCATAGTGGGCTTTGTTGCTCCTGAGCTAGATGGCCGCTTATTTACCTTCAATCCTTTAAGACCCCAGGTGCTGTATCTTTGATAGCAGGGCACCATCACCTTTCTTCACCACTCTTGCTCATTCCCCCATAGGCCCTCAGTGATCGTCTCGGGAATGTGAGCACACAGTGCTATGGTTTTTTCCTGTTTGATGCTTGAGACCTCATCCTTTGGACACCTCGTGACCACACTGGCTGTGCTTCTTCCATGTGTGCTTGGCCACTTCTCATCTAGATGGCCATTGTTTATTTTCAAGATTTTAAGACCCCAGATGCTCTATCTTTTGATAACTAGCCACCATCAGCTTTCTTCACCACATTTGCTTCTGCACCCATTTGTCTTCGGTGATCGTATTAGGCCAGTGAGCATCTTAGAATACCAGTTTAATAGAACAAAGTATTCTCGGCTTGAGGGAGTGCTTGAGTGGAGGCCCAAGGTCCATCTGCTGCCTTAGTACTACACCTATAAGTATATGTACCTAGATTTATTTCCTCCTTATCATAAATAATTATATTGACATATGTACATGCCTGTCTTTAGACCTCTAATAAATGCCTTTTGCCTCCTTGTTCTTTCCTGTTTCCTTTTATTTTCCTCTTGTATCATTATCATGCTCCATCTTCATTTGGGTTTCAATGGAAGTGACTCTTACATAATCAATCTCTCTCCAGTTTTTAAGACTTACCAATGAAAAATACTTCTCCCCTGCAAATTGAGAGTTCTCCAGATTCTGAGTACAAGGAGAAATGGGTGTATATGTTTGGGGGTTGAAGCAGGATATGGTAATTAAAAATAGTTATTTGATTTCTGTCTTGTGTAACTGTGTCCTGCTTATTGAGAATCCATTAATAAGGGAGGTGAGTGATAAAGCTGTTTATCACATTGAAAGTATACATTGGAGTTCAGGAGATAGTTGGAACAAGAGGATGCGTTTGGATTATTGTGAATAAGGCATCAAGGGAGAAGTGGGGAATGCGTGATGTGTTTTCACGGTCGTATAATTTCTGTGGAGTTCATATGTTGTTTTCTCTGAGTCTAATTCCTTTTTTTAAATATAAGAAGGAAAGCAATGTATTCATTCCTGCAAAACCAGATATATTTTCTTTGTTGGGATTATCTAGAAATGTCTGATGAGAAAGTTAACATCCTCTATGTTTTATTATAAGTAATGAATCATTTCCTAGCGTCATTTGAAAAGGACATTTTATACCAGTTCATAGACCTCAGCAAAGTTCATCAACTTTTTTACTTCCCTAACCTGCTGCTGCTGAGTTTGCCCAGACTCACAGTAATGCTTTGTGCTGAAGAGCAGAACTGCCCCATTCTGTCTTTCTTCCTGGCGATATTTTCAAAGAAGCAAATCACCAAACCATTTAAGTGCACAATATTTCTGTTGGATGACTTTTTGCTGGGTAACTTTTATCACATGGAAGTGCTAATTTTATGCCAAGGAAGCAATGTGTGTATCAGAGGGTGGCCTGCCTCTGATACACTCACAGCAAGGGTTCAACAGTCAGCTGTGCAGTGATAATTATTATTTATTATAATAACCACATGGAGATCATGACAGAGAGAGCAAGGAACAATAAGAGTCAGACATAGGCATACGTCACATCAGGGTAACATGCTCACCTCCACCCCGTATGGTGGTCCGTGTAGAGAGGGAGAGGAGCTGAGAGCGTCCACGCTCAGCGGCAGCAGAGAGGCAGGCAGGAGCGAGAGTGGAGAACATTAATTTTACCCCTTTAAGTAGCCTAACTGGACACATAATTTCTCTAGTCACCTGTCAGGACATGCCGCAATCGGGGGCTGTCTTAAGGACTATAGAATGATAATGGTTTAGGGTTGCCTTATGACTAAGGGGAGAGGAATGTGATAAGGAAAGACTTCAGATGCCTGGGGGTAGGTGAACAGGTGTATATTGTTGGGGGGCATTGGCAATGACTCTTGAATCCCACCCATAGGCCTTGAGGGAAGCAGCTCACTATCCTAACTTGAGTCATGCAAAATCCTCAGATAACTGACAGCATCAGGGAGAATAGCTAGCTTAGTCATCTTCAAATGCTGGTAAATAGCTTGCTTAATATTTTAGAGTATATGATGTGGAAAAGTATATGATGTCTTCATCCCACATGTGGGTAAGAATGAAGCTTTTTCAATTTCATTTATTAAAAGTTTACAATACTGTGATTCCTACTAGAATCATATGACATGCACAGTATGTTCATAGAATGTTCTGGTTTGTCATCAGTACATGCTCAGTTGTAAGCTCATAGCTGCAATAATAATGATACTGACTCATGTGGCATGCCCTATTGTATTAGTTTGCTATTTTTCTTTAACAAATTACCATAAGCCCATCAACTTTAAAAGGTACCCATTTAAGGAGTCCAGGCACAACCTAACTGAGCTCTTTGTTCAGGATCTTACAGTGCTAAAAATCACAGTGTCAGGTGCGTCCTCTAATCTCATTGGTGTTGGTAGAATGGTAGGATCCAATTCATTGTAACTGTATTTTGGAGGTCCCTGATTTCTTGTTACCTATTGCCAAGGAACCACTCTCAGCTTCTAGATACTTCCTGTATGTCCCTGTCCCATGCCTCATCGTAGGCAGTTCATCGAGTGGAAATCTGCTTCAGTTCTCCACCCTTGACATAGGGAGCAGTTCAGCTCTCGAGCAGTTGTTTCTTCCACCTCTGTAATATAGAGTACAAAGTGACCACTCCTGTAAGTTATTGAGATCTGCCTTGATTTTTAAATGTCTTCATTTTGTTCTTAGGTTTGATGAGGCGGCACTCTCTATTCAGAAAGAAAAAAATATTTATAAAGAAATTGAGAATTACCCAACATGTTATAAGGTATTCTTCAAAAGTTTCATTTTTAGCTTTATATTAGATAATTCTTCATAATTTTTCTTATTAGTATAAGTAGATACCTATGAGAAGCTTCTGTGTATTTATGTATTTTTTTACTTTTGGGGTATCTTCTGACTGTGTTGGGGGGGGGGGGGGGATTTACAGCTTTTCTCTCTCCTGTTGGTGACAACTAAAACTTCTTAGCAAGATACAAATGGCAACTACCAGGGAGCGCTGGCAAATAATAAAAATAAATGAATTGTGGAGGAGCCGAAAAGTTGAGAAACTTGTTTTAAACGATATTACCTTCATAGGAACCTCCAATTATAGTGCTAGGCAGCAGAGACCTTAGCCACTAAAGCTCCAAAGAGCACCATCTTTTTAAACAGAGGAATTGGTAAAGGACATACATACTTTTTTTTTTTTTTTTGGCTTTACTCCCAGAATAGACCTTCGTTTTGTTGAACTGTGGTAGTAGCAGACCACAGTTACAGAGCTAGAACTCTGAAAGAAATCTAATGCTTTTGGCAAGAGCAGCTGTTTTCAACCTGTAGGTTGACACACACACACCCCTTTGGGGGTTGCCCGATTCATAACTAGCAAAATTCCAGTGATGAAGTAGCAACAAAAATAATTGTATGCTTGGGGGGGGGGGGTCACCACAACACGAGAAACTGTTAAGGGTCGCTGCATTAAAAAGGGTGAGAACCACTGAGCTAGAGGAACTGGAGAGAAGAGCGGAGAGAACAGAGAAACGCCTCAGAAAGGTCAGAAGTCGAGAGGGAGACCCCTTGCACTTGCATGTTGATCCATGTCCGATTTGAAATCAGTCTTCACTCAAACCATAGCAACGGCTTCGAGAACTGAAAGATGATTTTAAACCACCACCCCAGTCCCAGGCTGCTCCCTGAGAATACAGGCACCCGAACAGGATGTAGACTTCTGAGAATTCCAGTAAGATTTCAAACACTTCTCAAGTCTTTGTGTGGCCCAGGCCCAGTCTGCATCCCCTGACTTGGAACCATGATTAAAATCACCACCCAGTAATCCTAAGACCAGACACGCAACTTGAACGAGTTTGGAAAATTGAGTGCCAACCAAAACAAAAGCACAGTGTTCTGAGCATTATAGGAGAGTCTCATTATTGTAACATTTTTTTAAAGTCCAGGCTTTTGTATTTCAAAATTACTTGACATAGAAAGAAACAGAACAATTTGACTGTTTAAAAAGACAGCATGAGATGGCCCAGATGTTGGAATTAGTAGTTAAGGACTTGGAAGCATCTATTATAACTACCTCACAGTATGAAAGGAAAGACTCAGTCTGTAATATCCTTGATCTTTGATGTATTAATGGTATCATTTCTTTTATCCATTCATACATCTTTTTCCGATCATCCCTTTACAAAATCCAAAGTTTAATTGTAGAATGAAGGTCTTCCCTGCCCCCCTCTCTTTTAGTTCCTTTTGAAGGTGAAATCTAAATTCAGATTAAAAAGAAAATTTAATTCCGTTATATGTTTATTAAGGCTTTCTTACTTAAAATGTTATCCTCAGACTAGCAGTATCAGTACCACCTGGAAGCTTCTTAAAAGTGGGAGAATTAGGCTCACCTCAGGACCACTAAGTTGACAGATGATTTGTATGCACATTAGAGTTTGAGAAGTATTGTTCTATGATATTTTTCCTCAGGTGTCCTGTATGAAGTCGTCAGTTTCTCTGTGTACAAACCAATACCTTGAGTGTGAAATTCTAGACACTTTTATTATTGCCAGGAAATGAACTTTATTACAGAGATAAAAATTTGAACCATAATTACATCTTTTGTTTTAGAAAACAATAGCTCAAGTCCTAGTTCATCTACACAGAAATGACTACGTGGCTGCAGAAAGATGTGTCAGGGAGAGCTATAGGTAAGACATTTAGTTAGTTTATCTAACCTACCAATTAGCATTTCTGTATCTAAAATTAAGATGGCTAGTTTGTCAAATGTTCCTGGCAGTGAAACTGTTTCTCTCCCCCCCCTCCCCCCCAGTTATCCTATTAATGGAAGCACTTGGTTAATATTTTAGCTTTTACCATGAAATACCTGCTACTTATTCTAATGTTCTGTGTTTGGTGGGATTGGGGTGCGGGGGTGGGGGTTTGAACTTCAATGGGTGAATGACTTTAATGATTTTGTTACTTACTTTCTAAGAAAAATAGAGTAACAAAAAGAGTTTTTGTATGTTGGAGGAAGATGAGGGTGAATGATTGTCTTGTACCAAACATTTAGAAAGCTTTCAAACTATTATTATTTGTGCTGAATTTGTTGTGAGGGGGCTATCCTGTGCTAGTTTGATGTATAACAGTGTCCCTAGCATCTACCCACTAATAGCTGTCAATAGTAGTACCCCATTCTATTTAAAAGTCAGGTATATTTCCACATGTTGCCAGGCATCTCTTTTGAAGTCAAGATCATCCCTAATTGAACCATTCTTTCGGGAAAGATGAAAAGAGATGCATTCTGTTTATTGTAGCATCCCAGGCTTCAATGGAAGTGAAGACTGTGCTGCGCTAGAACAACTTCTGGAAGGCTATGACCAGCAAGATCAAGATCAAGTGTCAGATGTCTGCAACTCTCCACTTTTTAAGTACATGGACAATGATGTAAGTTGACCTTTTTTTGGCTAGTTTTCTTAATTCTGAAATGAAGATTGGTTTTTTTTCCTAATTATTTGTGATGTTTTTTGCCTGTTTTCTTCTTTTAAGTTTTACTTAAAAAGAAATCACTTCTTACACTGCATTTTTGCCATGGGCTCAGGTTATTGGAGTGCAAGTATATGAGCTAGCAACCATTTATTTATCCATTGAGCTGGGTTAACTATGTGATTTTTTAAAAAAAATACAGCTCATTTTTAATTTCTCAGCTTCTCATTTTATTTGTTGTCCCTTATAGGTTCAGCAAGTTCTCAACTAACCAGTAACTTAGCATATGAAGTTTCTTTTAGGCTCACTCGCTGAAGAATGAAATAGACTTGTTAGACTCTATCCTGTGACAACTGGCTATCTGGCAGGTTATTAAATACCTTATGCCTCCATAGGCTTATCTGTGAAAGTGGAGCTAACGTATCTATCTTCTAACATTGCATTGATGAATTGATCAGCCAATGTATGAGAAAGAATGTCACATGATGTCATATTTTTAGTGCTTGCTTTTTATTAATTTGTGAGTGCTTACTGGTTTGGTGTTTGTTTTAAAGTCTCATCTTGGCAGCCGATGAACGTGTGTAGAGGAAATCATTTATTTCTGGATACAAAGGCTTTTTTTTTTTTAGGTGAAAGGAAAAGGGTTTATATACAAAAGGAATGTGACACCGAGAAGGCATCCCAGCCCAGTCCAGTTCAAATTCATAAGTCCAGTATTAACCCATATGCCCGAAATCAGTCTATAAAGTCTCCTTCCGACTCAGGAAGTCACAGGCCAGTGGGTGCAGAATCCTGGCGCTGGTGGGGTCTCCCCATGGCTCCTCGCTTCCAGGGCTCAGGGTCCATCAACAGCATGCCAATTCAGCTTCAGAGGTCTGCCTTAATCAGGGCAAAGCCGTGTGGTCTCTCCGCTGGCTCCTCCAACTTCTCGGAGGCTGCATCTTGTCTTTTCCGTGATTCATCGTCTCTCCGACTAACTCCCAACAACTGGGGAAGATAGCTTCTCATCTTCACGAGGGAAATATTGCGAGATGTATCAGGAGAAAGCCATGCCCACATAGAGGCCTCATTGGCTACTCAATGGCAATCTCCAGATTAACAGGCTAGACTCCACCCCTACATTTCAATCATAAAATTAACATAAGCACATGACTGCCACAAGTACTCTGATAGAAAGATAAACAGCATGATCTTAATATATAATAGGGAAATCAAATCTAATCCAATGTAAAGTTCAAGGATAGTGCTCCCAAACAAGTGCCATTTAAGTTGGGATATAAAGAAAGAGTGGAATTACAAATTGAAGATGAAATTTTGCTCAGAAGAGAGATTAACACAAGTAAAGGTTCCACTACACAGGAAAAAGCATGACCCTTGGAAGGAATTGAAAGAAGTGCAAAAGCCAAAAGGACCTGGAATCCAACACACTGCAACAATACTACCAAACCCCTTCCCAACCTCTATTTTGCTTCCTTCACTGTTAACAGGATTCCAGTTTAGTTCCCGCATGTACCTTCTTCCACAAAGGCATGAACTGAGTTCCGTCTTGATATTTGGATTATACTTAAACCAGACGTGGTAAACTCTTCCTCTCTGCCAGGGTTGGTTAGGGAATAGCGTGAATGAATGCAGGAGAGAAGTTATCACAAGCTTTAAATGAGAAATGATGCAAGTTGGACTAAGCCCCACACCAAGCCCTGCCCCTCGTTCATTCCGACTACAGTGGCCGTGCAGGACCGAGTCGCACTGCTCCCCGGGCTTCTTGACGGCAACAGGTCAGGGAGCAGCAGGTGTGTCTCAGCCATCAGCCCTATAGCTCGCGTCGAGTGCTCCACCCACTGTACTCCCAGAGGCCCTGTAGCACGGCCCTGAGTGCTGTTAACGGGGAGGAAGGTTTGTTTGGGAAAATAAGAAAGAACGGCATGTCCAGAACATCATCAGAGGGCAAAGAAAGAACTGCCCACCACAGAGTGTTACTCCTGAGATAGCTCTTCGTAATTAATCCATTAAGAACTTTTTTTTTAAGGACTATGAAGGATGATCATTGAAACCCATCTGACCTCCATCTAAGATATTGATCTCAGACAATCAGGCAAACTTTTTCAAGAATAAATGAATGTGGATAATTAGATTTTGTCTTAAAATAAAATTCATTTTATGTGATTCCAACATTTCATTAATAATACTGGCTATATGTAATACTAATTTCTAAATATCACTTATCTTGCTTTGACATCTTCAAAAGTTAATTAAGCCAAGAAAATATACAAATAAATTCAAATTAGGGCTAAAACAGCACGGTAAGGGTTTCGGGGTGTTGTTAAAATAATTTCAGAACTAACCAAATCCTAAATTTGGTCTCATAACAGCAATAATTAAGGTTCTTATGATAGATAACAACAGACTCAAGTAAAATAGAAAATTACCTTGACAAGGTGAAGTGACACTTGGTTCAGAAGATGGTGGTGTACTTGGATTACTGAAATGGTGTGATGTCCCTTGGTTCGTAATGTCATTGTGAGTTGAACTCTTTGTGTGGCATATACAACAACATGGCGGTGGGACTTCAGTCTTTTTACTTACACTCTCACCTACTGATTTCCCAGCAAGAGATTGCTGCCATGCTAAAGCAGAACAAAGTAGGGCTAAGCTTTTCCCACTTCCTGTAGGGCTCTCCAGCAAACAGTGTTGCTTACTGTTCAGTCCTCTGACAATAGAATTCATCATAGCAAGCTGTGAGGGGTAAGCTTTACAAGGAAAGTTCATCTTCACCCCACCAATCGTATACTCAGACCACATTGAAGACATCATGCGTTCTTGTTTCTTTCGGATTCCTGAACCCTCCACCTTTCCACGGTCTCGACTCGCACCTCCAGGACCGGGGATCAGGGTTGTTTCACCTTCTCACCCTTGAAATCTAGACAAAACCCACAAAGGCTTTTATAAATTTATTCTACCTCTGAAAAATGTATCCCTAGTTCACATGCAACATTTACATTGGCTCAATAGACCTTTGTTCTAATAGTGCTCCATGTATCACATGTATGTCTAGATTATCTCAAATTCCCAATTGCTCCATAGAGTTGACATTTTGACTGGCTGTTCCCAGGGTTATAAGTTGCCTGACAGAGAGCAATGTAAATTGTCTTTAATCTGAATGATAGTAGTTCCTTTCATTTAGGTAGAGGCTTGAAATCTGTGTTTTTGCAGATAATTGTTGTCTCTGAATCTGATACACAGAGGCTCTCATAACTCACCTTCTAAGAATATGTTTCATCATTGGCAGTATGCGAAACTGGGCCTGAGTTTGGTGGTTCCAGGAGGGGGAATCAAGAAGAAATCACCAGCGACACCACAAGCTAAGTCTGATGGCACCGCAGCCGCCGAGGAAGAAGAAGATGAATATTCAGGAGGACTGTGCTAGCAGTTTACTCGGTGAAAAAGAGGAGGAAACGAGAAAAGAAAAATTCTGATAAGCTCTTTCATGAACTTGGAACTTTAGGTATTCCATTCTTCATGAAGACTGTATTTGTTGCTGTTTTCCCCAAGTCACCCTATAGCTGCTAGCTGTGAAACGGGTTTTTTTTTTTTTCCATGATGTTTGCTAAGACATCTAAAGAATCAAAAGAAAAATGTCTTCGATTTAGGGTCGTTTTCGATTTAGCAAAACAAAATGACTCTTCTCAAACTGACTTGACTCTTGACTAACTAGAAACTATGCATTCTATGGAAGAGCCAATGTTTCCATTAATCCTGATAAATAAATTTCTTTCTTCCAAAATAATTTCTGATTGATTTAGTGTTGCTCCCTCTTGTACATAACTGTATCTTTGACTTGGTAATGCTGTGTACTACAGATATCTAGATGTAAAGGAAACATTGTTTTTGAAAGTCGAATATTTGATACTTTGCTGCCGGTGATATTAGCATTATCAAAAAATGATGTTTATGAAGGATTCCTTTTACGGCCTCTGTTGTTTAGAGCCATCTTGTAATCTATTCATTGGCGAGAGCCCAGACACCAGCAGTGTGCATTTCTGCAAGCAGATGCTTCCCTGAGTCATGTCTGGCTTGACTGGGCTCTGTCTGGCTCTGCTCCTTGTACCTCGTGTGAGTGCGCCTCCTTAGCTTTGCTACACAGCTGATGCTCACTATGTCAATTAGTGAACGTGGTTTGGTTATGTGGGTGCGTTGAGATCATCTTAACAGCCTCATTCGGTAGGTATGCGTGAATGGAGAAAATTTTATTGAAGGTATGAAATAAAATACTAATTTACTGTTTTAATTGCCTATATTATTTGCATAGTTCTCCTAGAAGCAACTCATTTTCAATAGCTGCATTGCGGTGAATTCTCAACAATCCGAATAAAGCTGTATTTAAGCCTTCGTACTTGGAGACATGTTAATATTTCAAAGATTCATTCCATCATTGTAAATACTCTTTAGGACCTATCAGGGGCTTCTGTATTAATGTAAGTGTTCTTGAGCTAATTAATAATCTGCTTAGACAAATTTTGGCAGTGTCTTAAGGATGTTTCAGATCATCTGTTCATAAATCATGTTATCTATCACAGTTTCAATCATTTTTTCTAGTTTTATTCTTTGTGTACGAACTGCAAACCTGAAAATAATCATTGCATTCTGTAGCAGTAATGTAATGGGGCCTCAAGCAACGCACTGAGTTTAGCACAGGTACAGCTCCTTGTACCCATCTGGCCCAAGTTTAAGAAAGGATATGTAATACTTGTATGGTTATTTTTTTGAAGGCAGGGATATTCTACCTTGTGTATTGTGAAAAGTACATTTTGTACCTCTATTGCATTTACTCTTCCCTTCTTCCAGAGAAAATAGAAGCTTGATGTTGATAACAGGAAAAAATTGTTTTCTAGAACTTCGGCATCATCACTTTCACCACAGTGGAAGTCTGCATGAATATGCTCAGTGTTCTCTTATATTGTAAGTGAAGTTGGTCTATAAAATATATTTAATATATTCAATTTTTTGTACATATGCAGAATATGATATTTGTGTATGAAATCTGTGCTTTATCCTATTTTTTTCCAGCTCTTTGAGGAGTAGAATATTAAATATTATAGAAATGCAGATTATTGGGGCTAGTGGAAGATACTTATGAAAATAAAATCGGAAACCAAAAACATGACTCTTAGTTGCTTTTCTTGTTAAGGCATTCCCTCAATTACTCATATCTTCCCAACTGTATTAAATAAGTATTTGTTAGTCATTTTCACTGTGTAATTCTGCTCTTTGGGAATTACTTTAAATGATTTGAGGAGTCCCTGGTTGCTTAAACAGTTAACACACTTGGATGCTAACCAAAAGATTGATATTGGAGTCCATCCACAGGTACCTCAGAAGAAAAACCTGACCATCTTCTTGTTAAAAAAAAAAACGATACTGAAACGCCATGGAGGATGGGTCTATTCTGCCATGACCTCTCCAGCATCTGGACCAAACTATACTTTTAAAAAATACCAGCTACCAGCCTGAGCCCTGGTGATGTAGTGGTTGTGTGCAGGACTGTGGCCCACTGGGTTGGAGGTTCAAATCCAGCAGCTGCTCTCTCCAGGAACAAGGCTGGGCCTCCTACTCCCACCACCAGAGGGCAGTTATGCCCCCCCCCCCCCAAAAAAAAGTCATATAAAAAAAATACCAGCTACCCAGTTAGTGTGATACTATACTACCTGGTAAATTAGAATACTTTGCTCTGTCTTCTCAGCATAATTATTTCATTGAGTTAAGTGAGATAAACATGTCGTAAGCCTAGGAAAACATGGTGTGGCATTGTTTTATAATTACCTCCAATAGGCATCATTATTATTTATAATTAGCCAGACACTTATTTACTGCTTACTGTATAGTACTGCTTTTGTCTTTCATAGACTAAAAAGTGATTATATAATTTGTTAACCTAGATTTCATAGAAGCTGGAATGAGACTGCAAGAGAACGAGTGATTCTTGGACATCCTGCAATTTGTTTATATCTTTCCAAATACCTTGGTGTATTCCAAGTGTGCTTTGTGGTCATTGGCATTTGTTGCAAGTAAGGCGAGAGCTGGAAGAATAAGCAATCCATTTCCCCTTAGTCAACAACAGTATTGTTTTCATTAGGCTACTGCTAGTAAACGACTCAATATGGACTGTACTTTGGAGAGTTGGTTTTAGGGACATTAAGAATGCTTTGAAAGAAAAAAAGACCTGAAGCCCAAACAGGGCTGTAGTGGTGCAGTGGTTAAAGTGCTGAACTGTTACCAGAAAGGTTGATGATTCAAGCCCACCTGTCGTTCCCTGGGAGAAAGATGCTGGGTTGTTTGCTCCCATAAAGATTACAGCCTTCAAAACCCTGTATGGCTGAACAGCAGTGAGTTGTTTTCTATTGTGTTTTGGTTTCTCTCATTTTTACTTTTTGGGTTACAAGTATGACTATTAGTTAAATTCCTTTAGAGTTTAGGGAATTGATATACATATTTCTGTATAAATGATATATAGTTTATATGAATTAAATATATTCTTTACCTTTGGAGGAACTTAATTAGGGCAGCCTTAATACATAACTTCTGATGAATAAGCAAATAATTTATCATAGGAAAAAGAAATTTTAAGATCCCATCTATGAACTTAGAAAGTTAATCACAAACACTTCAACTAAAGATTGGGTGGCTAGTATGTCATATTTCCTTAAATATTTCAGTATAAAAATATTAGCAAGAAAATTACAAAACATTTAGCAAGGAAGTATACATTTGGAGCTGATTATCAATATGAAATATTTATGCCTATCCAAAGGCATCAAGTTAATTAAGAGGAATGACTTTTTAATTTTGGAAACTTGTACACAAACCAAGGAGCCTTGCTGGTACCACAGGTTAAAAATAATAGTTAATACATGGACCTTGGTTCAAACTCACTGCATGCTCTGCAGGATAAATAGGTTGCCTTCAAGACTGTCTCAGAAGCCCTCTGGAACCAGTTCTACTCTGTTCTGTACGGTTTCTGTTAGACGTAATTCAGTAGACAATAGTTTATTTAGTTTTGGCTTAACATATCGACGCATTTGTTCAAAGAGCAAAAAGTGAAAGTGCGTGGTTCAAAATTTTAAAAGGTGTGCATTGGGATTTTATCCTTTTACCATATTTACTCAATGCCTATGCCGGATAAATAGTCCAATGTGTCAGTCTGGATGGGCTTAGAGAAACCAGTGTAGGGAGCTACTTGTGTATAAGAAAGGTGTATATCCAAGAGCAGTTGAATATTGAGAAAACAGCCCGCCCAGTCCAGATCAAGTCCATAAGTCCAATATTAGCCCATATGCCCAATCCCAATCTATAAAGTCCTCTTCTGACTCACGAAACACGTGCAATGAGGCAGGATTCGGGAAGCTCACGGGCCAGTGTGGGGGAAGTCTTGTGGATCCAGTGGTGGAGTAAGCATCTCAGTGTTGGCAGCACCCATTGCTGCCTCACGGTAGGTTCCATGTGATTTCTCAAGGATGTCTTGCAAGAAGTCAGGCTTGTCAGTAGACAGCCTCTGAGGAAGTGAGCAGAGTCTGGGCGTCCGAGGAGGAGTTCTCAGAAGGCCAGGCCCACTCAGAGGCCTCACTGGCTTTCATCCAATGGACCGACCACTCCACCCCTTCACTCTGAATCCTCAAATTGACCAACAATTATATAACTACCACATCCAATAATTTAGACTGTGAAATAACTTGCCACATGCAGGTGGCATAACCCTGCATGCTGAAAGCAAAGATTTAAATATCAGAATCTGGTGTATATCACTTAGTAAAGGAAAATGCTGGATTTGTGGGAAGATGCCATCCAGGTAGAATCAGTTGCCCTGTTAGATTGAAAAATTAAGAGGGAAGGAGGCCAATCTTAGGAAACCAAGTACTAGAAATAGAATCCCAGTATCTCGGGTTCATGTTTCAGACCTCCCCTTATGATTTTCACCCACAGAGTGATTTGAGAGCTCATTGCAGCGCTGTAACGTCATGCCTGCCTGTAGGCTTTCCATATCCCTTGCCGGGAACAGTGGGAGAGCATGTACTACCCTTTCCTGCACCCTCCAGCATGCTGTAATTTCCCAGGACAGACTGCTGTCTCAGTGTCCTCAAGCCTCGGACACTTAGACAGCATTAAGTGTCATAATCCCAGGTTTGAGGACCAGCCATTAGAGCTCACTCTGGCGCTCCCTTCTCTACTGCATTTGCAAGCAACCAACTCCCCTCCCCAGCCAGGACCCGAGAGACCTCATTGACCACCCTTTTTCCCTTCCCAGCTTCACATGTGGCCTGTCAGCAATGTGTAACAAAAGTTAATATTAAACACAAAACTTTCTATAACCAGCAGTGGCATCTGCTTTTAGAACCCAATGGGTTTTTCACCTGTGACAGATTGCAAATTGCTGGAGCACAGTTTACCGAACCACACAGGAGTGAGCCAACTGAGATGGAGGCTGCAAACCCAGTAAGCCCCCAACCCCCTTGGCCAATCTAGTCCCCCTTCCATGGGGGAGAGTGCAGCACAGTCCCCCATATCAGGACACCCTGTAAGCCCCTCAAAACAAAATAGCAAATAAGATACACTTTTAAAATGCAGTCATTCTGAGTCTGTTTTGTTTCCTTAATTTTGGACCACACGCCTGGTTCATTAGCAAAGCTTTTACATAACAAAGCAGGAAAATCCACCAGAATCTTAAAACAGCAGTCTCTGTTAAAAAACAGGTGTGGTAGTTACATAATCTCCTTGTCAACTTGAGGACTTTACTACTACGAGTGAATGGGGTGGGGTATACTCTGTCAGTCAGTTCACAACCTGATCATGTTTCCTTGTGGGCATTGCCTTCTTATGAGGCTTCTGGCAACTTGCTCTCTTTTTCTTCCTGGAGGTGGGCCACACTCTCTGCTTAATCTTCCTGTTGAGAAGCCAGTTGGGGCTATGCTGAGTCTTGAGTGAGCCATGCAGCAGAGCCCTGTGGAGACAAGCCTGTTATGCTTCCACTGCCATTGGACCCACAAAAGTTTTCACCCATTGGCCTGTGATCTTCCTGCATTCAGCATCACTGTGACAATGTGAATGTAAGAAGGGAGTTATGGATTAGTCTCAGCTATGCAGGGTAATTTCAAACTTGTAGGCTTGATCTGGACTGGACAATGATTTTTTTTCAATAAACAATTGCACTTTGATATATAACTCTTTCTTAGATGAGTGACTCTGGATTTGTTTCTCTCGTCAACCTGGGCTAGCACAAGTTTTTACCAGATGGGGCTTGACAGAGTCCTAGTGAACTCTTTGAGAGACTGCTCAAAGAGCACACAATAGCAATTCAGCAAGACAAGCCTTGCATATAAACCCCTGATGAGCTGATTAGGACTTTGCTGTACTCTCCCACTCTAGGTTAATAGGTGACAGGAATAGACCACATTCCCCACCCCCACCCACTTGGCCACCTCCACAATCTGAAAAGAGCAAAGTCCATCATCTCTGACCTGATTCACCAGAGGTACATCCTCTCAAGATAATTAAATCATAAGAATACAACTCTCCCATCCATACCAGACATGAAATTATCCCCCTACCCTGAATTTCACCCCCTCTCTGACATCCAACAAGATCACAATGCAGTAAAACATCAAATCACCAAATACTGTCCCTACAAAATATGCAAGATTGACAAGGGACTCTGGTGGATTCTCTATACCTCTCCTTTACCCTAACCATGACGACCTCTGGAAGTTATTCCCTTTATGTCAGCAACAGACAACCTCTTTTAACGTTCCAAGTAAAATGGCATCTCCCATAACCCTCTTCTCCAACTCATTACACATTTCTATGCCTGGAGACATGGAAAGATATCGCCAAAGTGCAGTCCCCTACTTAGACCCCTCTGTGTGTGACTCAGAGAACAATTGGTAAGGAGGCCAAACAGAAGAACCTTGACCCAGGGCCTAGATTCTCAGCACTGATGGGATTTGGCTCAGATTCCCCTTTCTGATTCCTGCACAAGAAGAATGCAGCAGATCTATGTAAAAGTCTTCCTTTTTCCATGCTATCGAAATCCCCCCTCTGTCTGTGCTGGAAGTTTCCCCCCTAGACACACCAAAGCAGGCCAACTCAGGGAATTTAGAAGTGGGGCTTAATTGCAGGCCACCACAAGAGTGATTTAGAATTTGCGTCCACATTCTCCCCCGTGGGAAATTCAGGAGAACCGTACTGAGACTGCCCTTACTCCCCTGGATCATTGAAATACTCTCGGCTCTTGAAGCAACTCTACCCCCCTACCAAAGTAAGCTAACTCAGGGAATTCAGAAGCATGGTTCAAAATGCAGGTGCCAACAGGACAATATCTCCAACCCAGAGGTTTGTCTAGATGGAACACAACAGATTTCCACTGAGGTCTCCCGCTTCCCTGACCCAGTGAATTTCCCTCTCTGGTTCTGGTGGGAATTTTGCCTCCCTACCTAAACAGACCAAGGCAAGGGCTTAGAGGCAGGATCCAGACTCAGGGTACCATGGGAGTGTTCCAGAGTTTGTCCAGATTCTTGCCCATAGGGAACACAGTAGAACCATACTGAGATCCCCTGACCCCTTACATCAGCAAACACCCCTTTCTGTTTGCTGTGAGTGGTCAGGGAACATATAAACACAACCCAGACTCAGCACATGATAAGACTATTTTACCAGCCTCAAAAATAGATAAACCCAGATTTCTTGGGCGAGAACCAGCACGGAGGGAGATAGAGATCCAACTTGAACTCAAGATGGAGCTGACTGCAGATATTTGTTATACCTATTCTCATTAGCTTGTGAGAAAAGGAAACAGAACTGTTTTCCCTGCCACAAAAATTGGGACTAAGCACATCAGATTTTCTAGGTGAATTTCTCATCTCTGGCAATGCAGTCAGTGAAACGAGGTCCCACAAACCCTATCCAGATCACCAGATCCTAAAGCCCTCTCCATGGAGCACTCACTACAATAACCTACATCTAACTTGGGACTGTACATAAGGAGTGGAGAATTTGGAGTTGCACAGCAAGCTACTATAATGGGGCCTTCTGTTCTAAAAACAAATATTTAAAGGATTGCACCCTCCCTTTCACAATTTATCGGGTCAATAGGGAACCCTGGGAGATTTAATATATCCTTCATACACCCCAACCACCACAACCTCTGGAACCTACCTCTTACCCTTCAACAATACCTATTTCCCACTAGCTTACCAACTTAAGTAAATCCATACCCCCCATCACTCAAGTTCCCAGGTCCCTTGAGTTACTTCATCTCTCAACATGGCCTTGAATGACAATCACTGACATGCTATCAGCCTGTTAGTGCCTCCCTCACTGGGCTCACGACTGCCCTACTCATACTGCCTATGAGTGCCACCTATGCTGCCCTCCAAATAATTAACCCCAGCTCTCTAGGGAGTCAACTCAGTGAAGTAGAGAGGCCGCTATGTTCTGCAGCACAGCTGGCTCCAAGCACTTAGAATCATTCTTAGTAACCTCGGAAAAATGGTACACCTGAAAAATGGTACAGAGAGTCGCCAAAATGACACACAGAACACAAGTCAAATCAACAGCCACTAATATCAAACAAGATAATGAAAGATGCTGAAGCAAACCTGAGAACAATGAGCAATGCTATGAACAGAAGCAATATTTGAAAAATTGGGATACCAGAGCAAGATATAACAAAGAAATCAAAATAGAAACAAGATTCCTGGTAGAAAATTTATCCAATTGAATGAAGAAGACTCAGGCAATCATCCTGGAGCAGAGAGGACACCAATTAGACTGAAGCCCAAAAAGAACACACCAAGGCATTTTTCTAGTCAAATTATCCAACTTTTAGGAAAAGGAGGAAATCATAAGGGTAGTTAGAGAAAAAAAATGCAGTCACTTATAAGGGTAATCTGATAAGAATATTCTCAGTTACCTGCAGAAACTATTCAGAAAAGAACTATCACTTTCTGGGAGTTGAAAGAGTATAATTGTAACCCACTAATCCTCTATCCTGCCAAATTCTATATCAAAATTGAAGATGCAGTAAGTTTTCTCAGATAAGGAAAAATGTAGAGAATACGTTAAAAAGAATCGGCACTACAAAAATCACTATCAATATCCACAGAACACAATCAGAAGACCACCACATAGAAACCCCATCCAGAAGTCATCACAGTGAGAGCAGTGTTCAAGACCTCTTTGACAAAACAGAGAAAAGAAGGCAAAAATAAATTCCTGTCTCATACACAACACACAGTTAAGAAAGGAAATAGGAAAATATCCACACAAAACATATGAGCTCGCAGCAAAAAATCCTTGGATGCTAATTACTCTGAACATAAATGGTGTGAACTTGTCTATTAGAAGACAAAGATTAGCAGATTAGATTAAAAAACAAAGCTCATTAATCTGCTCTCTGCAAGAGACATCTAAAACTAACAGAAACAGGTTGAGGATCAAAGGATGACAAAAAGTGTATCAAGTGAATGGCAATCTAAAAAATCACCAGTTTCAATTCTAAGCTCTGACAAAATTGATCTCAAGGTGCAGGACACAAGAAGAGACAAGTATGGGCACTATATCACGATTAAGGGGTAAGTAGACTAAAAGCCAGTGAATGTAATAAACTAATAAGCACCCAAAGAGAGATTCATGAAATTGATCAAATCCTTCAAGAGATTAAAAAAAAATCACAAGTTCAATAATCATAATGGGAGGCTTCAAAAAGGCAACATCAGTGGGAAAGAAACTCAATATTGAAGCTACAGAACTAAACATTACAAACAGACAACTCAACTTGATAAATATGTTCATGGCTTTCCACTCAACTGCAAAAATATCACCCTTTTTTTTCAAGGGCACATGGCACATATTTGAAAATAGAGCACATGCTGGGACACAAGTCAAGGTGAGTAAATTCAAACATTGGAGATCACACAGTGTGGCTGTCACTATCTGGAGTGATTTTCAGGACTGGGAGTGTAGGGGTGGAGTCTGACTTGTCAATCTAGAGATAGCCGATGAGACCTCTCTGTGGGCATGGCTTTCTTCTGAAAATTCTGGGAAATCTGACTGTATTTCACCCTTGCAGGTGAGAGACTTGTGACTCAGTCCTTTGGAGATGTTTTACTGACAAGACACAAGGTTGACTACCTGCAAGACATCTCGGAGAAGCCACATGGACTTACCCTGATGGAACCAGATTTCTGTAGCCCAAAAGCCACATGGAGACTGAGATGCTTGAGAAAACACAGAGAGGCACCTGCCAGTGCTGAGATGTTTCTACCACTACTAGATACACAAGACTCTGCACCCACTGGCTTTTGATTGTCCTGGCATCATTGCATGTACTTTGTGATTCTGTAGATGACTTATGGATTGGTATTAGACATTTGGGCTAATATCAGACTTATGACCTTGGACTTGACTGAGTTGGAATATATCCTCAATGTTCAATTGCTCTTATATATAAACCTCTCCCTTGTATACGCATGCATGCTTATGAATTTATTTCTCTAGTCTACCCAGACTAGCACACACAGACTTCCTCCTCTGACCACTATGCCATAAAACTGAAAATCAACAAAATAAGAACAATAAAACAAGGGTAAATATATGCAGGGTAAATAACTTACTTTGTAAAAAGGAGCTGTGTTGGCCAAAGTTACAGACAAATTATGGAGTTTCTAGAAATAAATGAGAATGAATATACAATATACACAAACCTATGAGATAAAGTAAAGGCCATTATCAGATAATGCCTGATATTGATAAACACTTATATGTAGAGAGACTTATGGTTGATACCCTATCACAAAAGCTGCAGCAGCTGGAACAGAGTCAACAGCTTAATCCTTCTAACAGCAACATAAATGAAATTATTTTAAAAAAGACAAAGATAAGTGAATGAGAAAGCAAAAAAAATGGGTAAAATCAACTCAATATAAAGTTGTTTCATAAACTGAGCCCTGGTGGTGCAGTGGTTGTGTGCAGGGCTGTGGCCCACAGAGTTGACGGTTCCAACAGCAGCTCTCCAGGTGCAAAGCTGGGCTTCCTATTCTCACCAGGGCAATGATGCATGGGTTGGGGGGGGGAGGGGAAGCTGTTTCATTAAAAGAATTGTCAAATCTTTAGCAAGTCTAACAAAAGACAGGAAGGAACAGATGCCAATATCCAGGATGAAGGCTAGAACAGAGGAAATTACTCTGGACCCAAATGAGTTTAAAATATTAATGACAATGTGCTATGAAGGAATCTGTTCCAGTTAAGAACTTGGAGGACATGTACAAAAACCTGGAATGACAAACCCTCCCCAAATTGTCTTTTCATATAGACTTCAAGAACTTGAGAAGAATTACAGCAAAAGAAGAAATAGATAAAAATTTCAGGGAACGGGACTGAGCCCCGGTGGCATAGTGGTTGTGCGCGGGACTGCGGCCCACTGGGACGGAGGTTCAATTCCAGCAGTGGGGCTGGACCTCCTACTCCCACCACCGGAGAGTAGTCATGCCCTCCACCAAAAAAAATTTCAGGGAACTATCAAATAATAAAAATGCCAGTCCAGATGGCTTCACAGGTGAATTCTACCAAGCATCCAGGGAAGATCTGATACCAATCCCATTCTCTTCCATAACAAGGTCCCCAGTCTAGAATAGAGAACTACATGCCAAAGTCTTTAATGAACATCAGTGCATAAATCATTAACAAAACCTCGATCAATATAATACTATATATGTGTGTGTATATATATATATGTATATATATAAAACCCATCATGACCGAGTGGGATGTATACCAGGGATGCAGGGGTGGTTCAACATCTGAAAAACCATCAACACTATCCATCACATAGACAAGAAAAAGAAGAACCATGTGCTAAAATCAATAAACACAGAAAAAGCATTGGACAATATTCAACACTCATGCCTAATAAAGACACTCAAGAGGATAGGATTGGATGGAAATTATTGTATTTTTCGGACCATAAGACATAACCAGTTTTTAGAGCAGGAAAACAAGAAAAAAATATTCTGAACCAAATAGTAGCACTACACCAAAATGTTATGGGGTACCACACCTTTGGACCATAAGATCCACCATGTTTTCCCCCCACTTTTTTTTAGGTGGGGGGGTAAAAGGTGTGTCTTATGGTTTGAGAAATATGGTACCTCAGTATAATAAAAGCTATATATTAAAATCTAATAGCCAGCCTTAAAACAATGGAGAAAAGATGAAAATATTCCCACTGATAAAGGGGACCTATCAAGGATGTTCTTTTTCTCCATGTCTATTCAACACTGTCCTGGTAGTGCTTGCTAGTAATATAAGGCAACAGAAAGATATCAAAGGTAGATGTCTGGGGAAAGAAGTGAAATTGTAGTTAATTTTAGATGTCAAGATTTTATATAGAAAGAACCCAAAGACTCCACAATAGAATTACTGGAAACAATAAAGTATTCTTATAGAATGGCAAGCTTTAAGGTAAATAAGCAGAAGTCAATTGGATTGCTAGTCACCGTGGAGGGGATTACAAAAAAGGAGACTAAGAGGTAGTCAAGCATAAATTGGAATATCTAGGCATATATCTTGCCAAGAAAACCCATAAAGTCCATATGAAAAAAAGTACCGATTATTCCAAGAAAACAAATGGGACCATTATAAGTGGAAGAATATCCCATGCACATGGATTGGAAGACTCAACAGTATAAAGATATCAATCCTGCCTAAGGCACTATATAAACTCAAAACAATCCTGATACAAATTCCAGCATGATTTTTCAAAAAAAAAAAAATGGAGAAACTGTCTATGAACTTCATATGGAAAGGACAGAAGCCGAGAATTATCAAGGAACACCTCAAGAGAAAGAACATTGTGGTTGGCTTATACTATCTGACTTTAAAACTTATTATACAGCTATAGTTGTCCAAATATCATGGTACTGGTATACTAATAGATACTCAGACCAGTAGATAAGAAGAAAAAATCCAGAAATTAAAATGGCAGCATACATTTGACAAGGACCTTTGACAAGGACCCAGAAAACATCAAATGGGAAGCAGGTGCTCTTTTCAACAAATGGGGTGAAAGAACTGGATATCAGCTTGCTGAAGAATGAAACAAGACCCTTACCTCACTCCGTAGACAAGAACAAATTCAAGGTGGATCACAGACCTCAAAATAAAACCAAAAGTTATCAGGATCATGAATGAGAAAATTGGGAAGAAGCTAAGAACTTTACCACGGGGAATGCATGGGCTTTCAGACATAAGAAAGATCACACACCCAGAGGAAGATAAAACAGATGAGTGGGACCTACTAAAGAAAAACACGTGTACTTTGAAAGATTTCATGAGAGCCTATAGACTGGGAAAAGATATTCAGTAATGACATATCAGACAAAGGGTTACTTACTAAAATCTACAGAATCCTTTAAGATTACAATGAGGGAATAAAAGCTCACTGAGGAGATATGCAAAAGAGTTGAACAGAACATTCTCAAAGGAATAAATCAGAATGGCCAATAAATATATGAGAAAATGTTCAATCATTAGTCCTCTGGGAAATACAGATCAAAACATCTATGAGATGCCACCTAAGACCAAGAACAACTGCCCAATTCAAAAAGACAGAAAGCAACAAATGTGGGAGGGGGTGTGGTTAGATAGAAGCACTCATTCACTGCTGGTGGTCTTGTAGATACCTACAGGCACTGTGGAAAGGAATTTGGTGATACCTAAAGCAGACAGAAATTGTGTTACTGTATGACCCCACAATTCCACTACTGGGCATATACGTAGAAGAAATTAGAAACAGACCATGACCAGACATCAGTTCCCAATGTTCATCACTGTGAAGTTCACAATAAAAAAAAATGGAAACAGCTTAAATTTCCATGCATAGATGTAGGGATTAAAAAACACTGGAATATTGACACATTGGAATACTATACTTCTCTAAAAAATTGTGGTGAAACCATGGAAATGAGTTGGAGGATAACTTGCTGAGTGAAATTAGCCAACCAAAAAAGGTCAAGTACAACATGAATTCACTGAGGTTAGTTCAAACAGCAGAATAGTGTAAGGCAAAATGAACACAGCACACAATTCTCAAACTGAGGACCAAATATTCCGATATAAACCAGACCAAACCCGATGATTGATATGTCCTGGAAAACAGAAGTAGATAGCACCTGTGCTGAAAAGCATCCACCCACCCCTCATATGCTCTTAAGATGCACAGATGGGTGGGGAAAGAAAAAGAGTGGCAATCAGGGATCAGGGTACTAACCCATCCAAGAGGAGGGTTATATTTCCACAGGAAAGGGGGAGCAAAAGAAGACCTCATTCATGTTCCTGCTTAGAGCAGTTCATTCCCAGAGATGACTGCAGAGTTCGTGTCCACTCAAGACAACTTGTTCTCTCCCTTGATGATAGTGCTTCAGAGGACAGCCGTGAAGACAGAGTGGAACAAACCAAGAGGGATGAGGAGAGCAAAGTCATGAAGTTCCTGGGGAATCCTGATTGTAGACTTCTGACTTGGAGGCAGCAGTTGGCCCTCCATCTGAACTGGTTAGCGGTTGCTCACAAGGGGACCACACTGAAAGTCTAAAGGCGTAAAGGGGTGGGAGTGGCGTAGAGACCACACCATTCCTGACTGCAGGAATAACAATGGGGTCTTTTAGGATGCGCATCTCTCGGGAAAGAATGCTAAAGACTAAAAGGGTGCATGTCTTATTAGATAAGTGGGACCCATGAAAGAAATGAGGACTGGACTGATAATTTATAGCATGTCCTTCTCTCTATTTAACAGAGAGATATTCATCTGTTAAATGTCAGGATCCCCACTAGACTTGTGACGATCTGTATGTCTCCCACCCCCTTTTTGGTGTTTATCTATACAAGATCCTCAAGATAAGTGACCTTATGGAGACAGTAACTGGACCTATGGTTTCTTAGGGGCATGGAAGGAAAGGAGGCAGGGAGAGGTGAGTGGTGAGTCAAGAATGACAGATACAGGGGAATAGCAAATGTTCTAAAATTGATGTTTAGGTGAGTGAAGCTTTTCTGGTCGTGTTTGATCAATTAAATTGCATCAGAGAGAAATTAATGAGAGGTGAACAATGAGTAAGCATGATAATGGGGCAGGAGGGAAATAAAGAAAGGAGAAACAAAAGGGAAATGTATATGTTTGTGCATATGCAAATATATAAATACCTATTTTTTTGCTTATATAGGTACATATGAGCAAGTGCAATAAGGGAGCAGATGAACTTTGGGCCACTTCTTAAATCCTACCTCAGTATAAGATCTGCTTTCTCTAATAATGTGCAATGTATGATACTCACTTCTCTGACAGGATCGCTGAAGACAAAATGGGTACAGAAGCAAATGTAATGAAGAAAACTGATGGTGCTGTGTTAGATAGGGTTCTCTAGAGAAACAATACCAGGACACTTATGATTTAGATAACTAACTAGCTAGATGATATAGATATAGATATGGATATGGATGTAGGTATTGATAGATATACATATATACAACACAAAGAAATGAACAGCTAATTATTCTACAGAGCAGTACAGAGTGCTCAGTTCAACTCACTTCCATGAGACAGTTAATATGCTGGAAGTTCTTCAACTCACAAGGGTTTTTGGGTGCAAGTCAAGGAAGTAGACAGCTGAGTCTTCTGTAGAGCAATACAGGTAGTCTGGCCACAGGCAGCAAACAACAGGGCAAGTCACCAGATGACAGAGTTGGACAGTTCCCAGTTCAAGTGATGTATACACCAGCAGTGTGGTGAAACTGGTCTTGAAGGAACTGCAAACAATAGTGAGACAGTCCACGAATTGGGCGTCCCAGAGATAGTGTAGCTTGCAAGTTGAGGCAGAGGACTAGCTAGCTAAGGTAGTCGCAGAATGGTCCAATCATCAGAAAGCAAGAGACAGAAAGTGGAGACTTGCAGAGCCATTTATCTCTTTGCCCTTCGATTAAACTGCAACCTTATGAATCCCACATGTGTTTATTGGCCTGGTTGGTACAATAAACCTACTTATCACAGGAGTCCAACTATTAAAAGATATAGCATCTGGGGTCTTAAAGGCTTATAGTTAGAAAGCAGCAATCTAACAGGGAAGCAACAAATC
>PVJH01020183.1:0-41189 GCA_004026705.1 Nesogale talazaci | reverse complement strand
TTCGCCCAGAAACAATCCATTTCAACTTCTGAACATTTGGTTTGGAACACTTGTTTGATGAATATTCAGTTAAACACTTGGATACAAGTTCTTGCCAGATGGTCAAATCTCTCCCATGTATCTTGAAATGTTTCTGAAGACATTCTACTGCAGTTAATCGTATACACTTCTGTGCTTGGATTTCCAGTGCAATGATAGACAGTGCCAACACAGAGGGCTTTGCTTTAGAAAACATGATCCTACAGTGGCATGCCTTAAGTTGAGCCGCTAGTCTTTCAAAATTAAGGCAATTTCTCCTTTCAAATGGTAAGTTCTCTTGAATGAGTGAATAGTAGACTTGCAGAAACTGAAAGGCAGTAGCAGCTTTGACTTTCCAACACACTTTCTCCAATACAATCTTTTCCATTCTCATTAAATCTGAAACCGTGAACCTATACTGGCTTATACGGATCAAGTCACTTGCCAGTGGGACATTCCTCTCTTCTTCTATTGCTTTTACAGCCAAATAGAAGCAGCTCAGTCCAACACATCCAAGATGCTTGGGTTGTACCTTCAATTTGGACAGAAATCTGTCCAATAAATTCACAGCAAGAGAAAATGTTTCTGTGTCAAAGCCAAAGAACTGAGTTAGACTAAGAAGATCTTTTATTTCAAAGTCCCTTAGTCTTGCTGTCATTCTGAGGCCATTATCGTGAGCAGATTCAATGAGTCTCAAGCCACAGACCTTTGGCTGACATCTAGACTCCAGTTCCAACAAGGCATTCAGCTGGTGTAGCAGTTTGTGAGTGTCAGTTGTCAGGATCTCTATCATCGTGAGCGCGACTGCGGGTCCTCAGCGGTAACTATCCTCCCCGGGCCTGCTCACACCTCAGCCCATGATATCGAGTCCGAAGGGCCCACGAGGCGAGGGGACTAGCAGGCAAGAGGGGAGCGCCCGGGGAGGAGGGAGCGGTCCTGAGCGGAGGTCTCCGCTGCGCAGCCGAGACGAATCTGCCCTTCTTGAGGGCTCACTCCACTTTACAAATTGTTATCACCTTTTCATATCATACACTGTCCAACGTGTCCCTTCAGTCACTTCCCCGTTGTCTATACCCCAGATAGGAAGTCATTTGTAGATCCTTGATAGTGGTTCCCCCTTTCTATTCCACCATCCCTCCACCCTCCCAGTATCACCACTCCCACTACTAGTCCTGAGGGTTAATCTGTCCTGAATTCCCCATGTTTCTGACTCTAGTGTACACCCCCTGTTCTAGCTGGACTTGTCTGGTAGAATTGGGATCATGATAGTGGATGGAAGGAAGCATTTGAGAACTAGAGGAAAGTTGCATAACTCATTGTTACTACACTGTACCTTAACTAGCTCATCTCCTCTCTGCAACCTCTCTGTAAAGGGCTGTTGTTTCACTTATTGATGGGTTTTGGATCTCCAATCTGCACTCCTCATCTTTCATAATGATATAATTTTTAGTTCTTTGATGTATAATACCTGATCCCTTTGACACCTCGTGGTCACACAGGCTGGTGTGCTTCTTCCATGTGGGCTTGTTGCTTCAGAGCTGAAAGGTTGCTTGTTTACTTTTAAGCCTTTAAGACGCAGACGCTATCTCATTTGATAGCCGGGCACCATCAGCTTTCTTTACCACATTCACTCATGCACATATTTGTTATCAGTGATCATATCAGGAAAGTGAGCATACAATTTTATGATTATTATTTCTTGAAACTTGGTAACTGATCCCTTTGACACCTCGCAGTCCCACAGACTGGTGTGCTTCTTCTACGTGGACTCTGTTGCCTCTGAGTGGGATGGTCACTTGTTTACTTTCAAGCCTTTAAGACCCCAGATGCTATATTTTAAAACGCATAATGATTTAGTTTTATGAGTCTCTTTTTTTTTGCTTATTTAAATATGAACTGTATGAAATAATAAACTACCTCTTAGAATATTGTCTTATACTTAAAATAGCCAGCAGGGCAGTGATTTAGTAGTTAAATTATTTGAAAATAATTAAAGAAAATCATAATATTTTTTGAATCATAATAATTTGAATCCCACCACTGCCTCCAGTTCTAAGCCTCAGTCCTGTTTCCATACCCTTTACCTGCCTCCTTGCCACCTACCCTTTCCTTTTTATGCTTCAGACAGAATCATTAGCACTTTGTTAAATGAAAATTCTGAATCTTGATTCTATACCTTCAGCTACCAGCCCATTTCTGATGACAATTTCTTCTCCCTATCTTGTTTGTTCTTTCAGACTTAAATGGCACTACGCTATCTCTTCCATGATGCTTTCTCCTATAGCGTCCAGAAGCAAAACAACAAAACCAAACCTGTGCTGTTAAGCCAACTATGACTAATGGGGCCCCTTCGGACAAGGATGAACTGCTTTATAGCATCTCCATGGATGCAAATATTGACAGAAGCAGACATCTTTCTACCAGCCAGCAGTTGAGTTCTTGTCCACTGAGTCACCAGGGTTCCTCCTGAGCTCTGGAGCATCTAGTAAAGTCATACAAAATCAGTGTTTCTCTCCCCAAAGCCCCTAGCAAACAAGAGACTTGAATATAGCTAGATTTCAGTCCATTATGTAGCCTACTGGACTCATCCTCCCATCTTCCTCTTTCAGCCAGAAGATAACAAAGACTAGTCCTGGACTTCACAACACAGTTTTGTTGTCAGAGAGACATTGATCTTTCTCCCAGTTTTAGAAAATCTGAGACCTCTGAGTAGCCTTTTCAGTCAGGTCTGAATGAATCAGATCTAATAAGCAGAACAGGGCAGGGTAGTAAAGATAGGAGAAGTAGTGACATCACAGAAAAAATGTGGTCCTATGACACCATTGACCTTGTATGTAATGAAGGATTCTTGGTCCCACCCTGGAATGACTGAATCAGAAGTGGTATTTCAGCATACTCCCCAAATGATCTGTGTTCACATTCCGTTTTGAAAAGATAAGAACACATTAGCCTGGAGTGGTGGTTCTCTGTTTCTGCCAGGGCAGGAAAAATTTGCACTGGTTTATGTTGTGCCTGGGGATACTTTAGCGACATGTTTGAAAGATTATCCAAAGTGTTTGAAATATAAGGTGCACTGCCTTGATAGTGGGGAAGAAAGTTTTTTGGAGGAAATTTTACAGAGAAATATTTTTCACTATTTTCCCTGGGGATAGTTTGTCATATCCGCAGACATTCCAACTTCCTTTTCTACTCCAACAGATGGTCAGAAAGTTATCTACTCCATCTACTCCTGTTTTACACGTCACAGACTAACTTCTGGCTGCGTGGCAGCCTTCAGTTATAATCCAGAGGTCAATTTCCTGCTGTGTCCCCACTTTCAAGGTGTTTTCCCCTAGATGCCTCAGATCAAGACTTTGCCCTGTGGTTAAATGCAGAAGGATCCAAGAAGCAAATATCCTGTTTCCCTTCCTTGAATATACTGAAGGAGAGAACAACATCAGATTGTGTCTCAGTAGCTACATAAAACAAAGGTCAACGACAGATTTACAAAGGCATTAAAAACAGTTACCACATTTCCCTGAAAATAAGACAGGGTCTTATATTTATATTTCTTTTTCCTCAGGAAGACACCCTAGAGCTTATTTTCAGGAGATGTCTTAATTTTTTTTAAGTATGTTGCAACAATCTACATTTGTTCAAATATAGTTAAGTCATCTTCTTCTGGAACATCATCATAACCCTCCAAACTCTGAATTCCATTCTGTATTTCTTGTGACACTATTTCCTTTAGAACCAATGCCCCCAATCTCTCATGTTGAGCAATCCAGCTCTCATTAAATGAGCAGCTCTTATCCATGTAACCTGCTCAGAGAGTATTGGTAACAACATTGTCAGAGATTTTATTCCATGAATTGTGCACCCAAATCATGGCCTCTTGCATGCTAGGCTTCACAAAGTTTCCATGCTGATTTCTTGTCATTCTGTTTTTTCTCTCTTTTTTTAAAAATATCTTTTTATTGGTAGGCTGCAATATTTTTATGGATTTGACATAAAGGCAACATCAATGGACTCAAACCTAAAAACAGTTGTGAGAATGGTGCACGACTGGGCAGTGTTTAGTTTTGTCTGCTAAGGATCTCTGAGCCAGACAGACTTGTTTCTGAACAATGACATTTGTAGAGATTTCTATGCATAGATATAACTGAAACAAGTCCCACTATAAGCAGCAATGATTTTAATTTGTCTGGAAAGTGAATTTAATAAAACATCAGGAACATTTTTAGGATTATGAGTGAAAGGAAAAGAAGACGCAAGAGAGTGCCATGACTCTCAATTTTAGCTGCAATGAGTTGGATTGGGATTTACCAGCACAACCATTGACCACTAATACCTTTAAAACCATAAATCACAGCTATCCATTGTGTCATAAAGTAGGCAATATCGCTCCTTGAGGAGTGCTAAAATGATTGGCGGACTGAAAAAGTAGTTATCTTCACTTCCATCTGGATTTTGGGCTATCCAAAATGTTTTTGTAGTTCTGGTTAAGACTTTCAGCATACTGTTGTATAAGAGTAATGATAAGGGGTATCCTTGTTTGCTTCACGATTATAAGGAGATGCTTTCAGTTTTTTAAATGAGATGTTGGCTATTGCTTTTGCCTCTATTATCTTTATTGGGGGAGAGATTGTCTTTCTATTTCTTTGAGTGTTTTGTTTAATCAGGAGTGGATGTTAGTGTGTTAGTCCAGGTAGGCTAGAGGAACAAATTTCATAGACATGCATATAGGTATAAGGGAAAGGTTTATATACAAGAGGAACTGGACATTGAGCCCAGTTCAGTTCAAAGTCATAAGTCCGATATTAACCCATATGCCTGAAATCAGTCTATAACGTCACCTTCTGACTCATGAAGTCACAGGTCAGTGGGTGCAGAACCCCGGTGCTGGCAGAGGTCTCCACATGGCTCCTCGCTTCCAGGGCTCAGGGTCCATCAACAGCAGAAGCAACTCATCACTGGCAGAGGTCTCCATGTGGCTGCCCCAGCTTCAGTGGTCTGGCTCCATCAGGACAAAGCCATGTGGTCTCTCTGCCGGCTCCTCCAGCTTCTCGGACGCTGGAGCCATCTTGTATTGTCCGTGTTTCATCGTCTCTGAGGCTAACTCCCAACAACTGGGAGGTAGCTTCTCATCTTCACAAGGGAAATATTGTGAGTTTTCCCAGAAGTCTCAGGAGAAAGCCATGCCCACAAAGAGGTCTCATTGGCTACTCAATGGCTATCTCCAGATTAACAGGCTAGACTCCGACACCTGCATTTCAGTCATAAAATTAACATAAGCACATGACTGCCACAGTTAGATACTGCCAAATACCTTTTCTGTGTCAGTTTATATAGTCATGTAATTTTATGTTTTGTTTTGTGCATGTGCTGAGTTACATTGATTTTTTTTAAACATTGAATCAAAGTATTTCACCTTGCAGGGATGCAAAGACTTGTTGGTGCCAATTCTGAACAAATTATTCCAAGATACAGAAAAGGACAGAAAGCTTTTAAAATCATTTTATGAAGAAAATCTAACATTGACACTCAAACCCGGTAAAGACACTCTCAAGATGGAAAAGTACAGACCATTATCTCCCATGAACATTGATGCAAAAATTCTCAACAAAATACTGGCCAATAGAGTCCAACAAATATCAAAACAGAAGTACTATGGCCAACTGGCATTCATAACAGGTATCATCATTCTATTTTCAGTGTAGTCATTAGTTTCCCTAAGCAAATGGTTTTTGAATGGCTTGTTTATTGCAATATCAAGCATCTGTAGAACAGGACTGCCCATGTTTGTTACCGCTCTATGATGAAATGCATGGATTGTGCAGATACGCTGTGTAGCCACCCCCATCACACGGTGATATTTTCAGGATAGGGCTTATATTGAGCAAATGCTTAAAAATCCTGCTAGAGAGCATAGAGTCACAGATGGAGTGATAAGGATACACTTTGGGGTCAGGGTATTGGCACCCCATCCAACTCAACTAGGGGTCACTCTAGGAGGTCAACAACAGACCTTGAACTTTACACAGGTTCTTATATTGCTATTATTTTTATTATTCTGTTACATATTTATAGTACATTGAGGGGGTTTCTTGCTGTTGTTATCATTGTTTTATTTGCTTAAGTTGCTCCATTTTAGGAGACCTATCTTGTACATATTGCTACCTTTACAGGTCTATCTAGACGATAGACTGGACAAAGAGGTTGGAGGTGAAAATGACAAGTCTGATGCTCCAGGGTAGGGGACATTGAAGAGGGGGAGGAGAGGGAAATGTGGTGATGTTGACCAGCCCAGGAAAAAGGGAATAACAATTGATACAAATGCAGGGACAAGGTGGGTGAGAGAAGGCCAATAGGGATTGATTAAGACTAATGTAACAAAGAAAAAATACTGAAACCCAAAGGGAGAGTGAGCATGATAGTGGGACAAGAGGGAAGCAAATGGAAATAGAGGAAAGAACTGGGGGATAATGAACATTTATAGAAGTTCAAATACAGGTATGTACATAGGGGCATATATTTATAAGTGAGGATGGGGAAAGAGGGATTAATGTGTATACTTATAGGGTTAGTATTAGGACAACAAATGGACATTGAACCTCCACTCAAGTATCTCCTCAATTCAAGAACACTTTGTTCTATTAAATTGGCATTCCAAGATGCTCACCTTTCTGACATGATCACTGAAGACAAATGTGTGCATAAGCAAAGGTGGTGAAGAAGCTGATGATGCCCGGCTATCAAAAGATGGAACGTCTGGGAACTTAAAGGCTTAAAAGTAAACAAGCAGCCATCTAGCTCAGAAGCAACAAAGCCCACATGGAAGAAGCACACTAACATGTGGAATCATGAGGTGTCAAAGGGATGATATATCAGGCTTCAAGAACTCAAAAGCACAACTTTGCATGCTTACTTTCCTGATATGATCCCTGAGGACAAATGTGTGCATATGCAAATGTGGTGAAGAAAGCTGATGGTGCCCGGCTACCAAAAGATATAACATCTGGGGACTTAAAGGCTTGAGTAAACAAGCGGCCATTCAGCTCAGAAGCAATAAAGCCCACACGGAAGAAGCACACCAGCCTGTGTGATCATGAGGTGGTGAAGGGATCCGGTGTCAGACATCAATGAGCTAAAATTATATTATTATTAATGAGGGGGAGTACAGATTGGGGACCCAAAGTCCATCAATAGGTGAGGTGACATCCTTTTGCAGAGGGGTTACAAGGAGGAGATGAGTCAGTTAAGATACAGGGATCTATGAAATATGCAACCTTCCTCTAGTTCTCATGCTGCCTCCCACCCACTATCATGACCCCAATTCTACCACATAAATCCAGCTAGACCAGGAGATGTACAGTGAAGTTGGAAACATGGGAAACTTAGGATAGATAATCCATCAAGACTAGTGATGGGAGTGGTAATACCAGGAGGGTGGAGGGATGGAGGAATGGAGAGGGATAGCCAACTTCAGGGATCTACATGTAGCCTCCTCTCTGGGGCACGGACAACAGGGAAGTGAGTGTTGGGACACATTGGACAGTGTACAGGATGAAAAATAATTTGTAAATTACTAAGGGTTCAAGGGGAAGGGGGGGAGGAACGGTAATATAGGGAACTGATAATGGGGGCCTGGAGGGAGGGAGAATGTTTTGAGAGTGATGATGGCAATGGGTGTGTAAAAGTGGCCTGAATACAACTGATATTGTTAGGGATTGTGGTGGGAGTTGTAGGGGTCCCCCAATAAAATGATTAATTTTTTTTTAAAAAGGGGGGGAGGGGAAAGGGTAGGTTTTTTTTTTAAAGAGGAGCTTGTATCAAGGGCTCAAGTGGAAAATATTGGGAATGTGGAAATATGTGTGCAAATGTGCTTGATACAAATGATGGACTGAATGCTGTAGTAGCTGTAAGAGCCCCCAATAAAATTAAAAAAAAAACACACACACATAAGGTTAGAAGACAACATTAAAGAAAATTTAAAAAATTGAAAAAAAAATCCTGCTAGAACTTATTTTATGGGTCAGTCTTGTTTTCGGGGAAACATGGTATACAGAAACTTTAACTTTTTACATTGAGTTATTGTCTTTCACTTATGAGGACTTGAATTGAAATATACCAATATTTTTTGGCTTAAATCTTTTTGAATGCTTTTTTTTTCCTAAGCCAGAAAAGGGGTAAGGATGTATAGTCATCTAAAACTAAGTATCCACTTGGGAATCAGATTCAAAATCTAATTTCAAAAAAACCCCAACAGCAACAAATTGTACACGTTTTTCAAAACAGCTAGCCCAGTGAGGACATCATGTATATGATTTGGCAAAATTTCAGGATTTCTAATCTAAGAATCACTTTTATTGAAATGACTTTACTGAACATCTTTTGTCTGGGAAGGAAAGAAATGCTAATTAGCATTTACCCTCACTTTGACAGCGGAAGACCTTGTCACAGGGCCTTATTGATATGCAGAGAACAATGTAAGGACCTTGAATTCTGTCCCAGGGAAAATTAAGAATCCTGTGCTTGCCTTCTTCAAGTTTTCAGTCCTATCTAAATGGCCATAGAAATCCCAAACATTCCAACATGGAGCAAGCTGGTCAATTCTGCCTTCCAAGTGGTTCTTCTTGTATTCCTGGTGTACCATTGAACCCAAAGATTTGCTGGACTCTGCACTGAAAGCAAGCAGTAAAAGGGAAAATACATGCTGAAATTGATGTTGCATTTGGTTCAATTACATGGCCTGTGAAGCCATTAAACTTGATTGTTTGTGGCACAGCAATTTTAAGGATAAGATCAGTCTGTGTATCACCATTTACTTTTTATTTCCTGAACACTATTCCTTGGTGGTTGAACTGTTTCCAAAGCAGCAACTGACCTTTGGGATGATAATCAAAGTAGAGCCACCAAAGTATTGCTCAATTTGTTCCAAGTCTTACAGGAAGGCAGCTAGATTATTTCTCCTTCAGAGATGCAGAATTAATCTCACTAAAGGTTTTCCAGGAGAACAACTCAGAATCAGCTTGACTGGTAACTTTCTCAATCGTAACCAAATTCTGAAAACTGCTCCTGAAATCTGAGTTGATCCCAGGGGAAAGCACTGTCCTTGTTAATCATGTTTTAGGAGACTCTCTTGGCCAGTCTCATAGCCTTTATTCTTATATTTTTTTGGCATGACTATTCAAATACTGCTCTGGTGTCAATCAGGAATGAATAGTACCTAGAACTTCCCAGTCTTTGACAAGGAACTAAGTTTTTATTGAGGTCCACATGCATTTTCACAGCACACAATGTGTTGTCTGAGGAATGGATTACGAAGGAGTTCATATGAAAATCAGTCCTGAAGAAAGACAGAAAAGAAAGTCCATTGACTTGGAGCCTCCCAGCGTGTTTTTGGGCTATCTGTTCTGTGCGATCTTCCTTTCAATGTTGGAGCTAATTTAAGTATCAATGCTGGCTCACATTCCAGCACATAAACTTGGGGGCTTTCCAGGACCCAGGAATCCTCCATAGACCACTAGTGTCCTTGGAAATTAGCTAATCCTTATATTGTGTCCTGAGCATGTTTTGCCTGGGACGGACACATCTGAGGTGATAAGCTTCCGTTAGAGAACCACTTCTTGTCCACTTTCCTATTTCTACCCCATTTTCTGCTTTCTCAATATCGACTCTGCTGCCATTTGCATCTATGCCAGCACCACTTCGGTTTCCTTATCTCAATTTTTAAAAATGATTACACTATTGTTGATTGTTTCATCTTTACATGTAACAATCTTTGTTCAGATTATAAATGATATGTCTATTGTAAAAGCATCTAAATGTTAAAAGGCTTAAAGAATACATTTGTGATCTATTATTTGATATGCACATATTTATATTTTAACCCATTAGGACCATAATGCATATTTCATTTTCATACAACATATTTACGTCCTACCAAAGACTGCTTTGGGAATGACAACAAGGATTATGATGGAGATAATGAGGAAGCAAGTATTTACACAGACTGCTTCCTCTATGCCAGGCATAGTTCTGTTCACTCTACTTAGAATTCCCCTTTTTAATTTTCACAGAAATCCCCTGACACAGGGCTGTTGTTATTACTTCAACTTTACAAATGAAGTTCCAGAGGGAAAGCTGTTAGAGATCGTACAGATAGAAAATTAATATGCCAAGTGACCAAGTGAGTGTGTGTGTGTATATATGTACATATATATATATTCAAGTATCTGATTAAGTTCATACAAGCTCATCCAAATATCAGAATAAAATTTTATTAAAAAAATGCACATGCATCATAATTTACTATTATTTTTGCACATTCTAATCATTTACCATTAGAGATCTTCTAAATAATACTGTTACAAACATTTTTGTTTGTAAAACTATTTTCTCATGATCAAATCAGAAGACAAACCGATGTGTCAACAAAGGGTATATAATTTTTATATATAGTCCTTGATATTGGCAGCTGCTTTTTTTTTTTTTTTTGGTGTGTGTGTGGCATCACTGCCTTGGTGGGAGCAGGTGACTCAGACTTGCTCCTGGAGAGCTGCTGTTGGATTTGAACCGTCAACCCTTTGGGCTGCAGTCCTGCACACAACCACTACGCCACCGGGGCTCAGCCCGGCAGCTGCTTTTTAAAAGGAAAGTTCTCATTTATTGCCCACAATAAGTATCCAAGGACATCTATCTTATCTTACCTCATGCACTAGTAGTTAAAGTAAGTTTTAGGTGGGGAAGGGAGGGACAAAAAAAGGAGCTGGTACCAGGACTCAAGTAGAAAGAAAATGTTTTGGAAATGTTGATGGCAACATATGTACAAATCTGCTTGATACAATTGAATGGTGGACTGTTATAAGATTTGTAAGAGCTCCCCCCCCCCAATAAAGTGATTGCTACTAATAAAAAAGAGATCTTTGCTAATTCTAAGAATAAAAATTGTGCTCTACTCACATTTCAAAATTTAGTGATACCGGGAGTTGTTGTTCCCAAACATGAGGCTCCCTCACAAGCCACAAAAAGTTAGGAGTAGAAGGTAACCTCATTCTCTGATGCGGAAATCGAGTGAATGAGTCCTGATGGTGAGGATCTTCCCTTTGCTGCTGCTGGTAATTAATTAACCCTTGTCATTTTTGCTTGCTATTCAGGGCTGCTGATTCACAACTAGGAATGTATATTTCATGCATGAGTTTCCCAAAGGTCCAAGTCTCTCTAGAGGTAAAACAGAGCAACATAACACACTAATCAGTCAACTGTGCTATGTTAAACTAGCAAATTTGATTGATAACACTAGCCAGACTTAAAGCAGAAAGACAAAACATGCAGGCAAGGTAGGTGATTATCTCTATATACTAAGCTAGCTAATTGATTGGCACACAATTCTGAAGTCAATAGCAAAGATACGCATAGCACTAAATGGTTCTTATGTGAGTCAGGTGGATCTTCCCCTTATTTCCTGGTTCCGGGCTGTACCATAAGGGTAATTGAGAAATGTATGCAGGACATTAAGTTAAATATAAAACACTTCCTGCATATGAATCAATGGTCAACTTAAAAAAAAGGCTTATAAATGCTACATGCTGAAATGTAATGTACTAGAAAAAAAATCAGTGAATTTGAGATATCATTAGTTATGCTAGATAATTAAAAATGCTAAGTTCCTTGTAGAAGTATAAATCTAGACATATTTACTGATCATCTGATTTGGGTCACTTTAGGTTCACTTTAGTCACCATAAACCTGTAAGTGAACCTCATGAATATAGAAATAGATCTAGGTAGAGAAAACATGGTTTAGAGAAGCAGAAAGGCCTGAGTCAAAATTCTGATGTTACCAGTTTGGTCATCGTCTTTAACTGAAGCTCTTTGCTTCAATTTTCTCATGAAAAAGACGGATAATAATATTACTAAACTCAAAGTTTCTGCACAAACAGGAGGAAATAATAAAGCAGAAACTCTTAGAGCAGTGCCTAGCACAGAAGCGTGCAGTGACCATTGTGGTATTCGCTGCTGTCGTGACCCATAATAACCCTAAGCACCTCATCACAGCTGTGCCCGGGCCCATTGTTGCAGATGCGGTGTCAAGCCTCTGAATCAAGCGTCGCCCTCATTTCTGCTTCCCTTCTACTTTACCAAGGACAACATCCTTCTTCAACAACGGATCTTTCTTGATAACATGTCCTAAGTACACAAGACGGAGTTGTCCCATCCTCGCTTCTAAGGAACAGATATTCTTGTTATTATCAGAACTCTGATGGCACAGTGATTAAACACCCAGCTGTTAATAGAAAGGTCACTTGCTCAATCCCAGCAGATGCTCCAGGGGAGAGAGATGAGACAATCACTGTTGTAAAGATCCACAGCCTTGGAGAATATTTTAGGGTCTCTGTAGTCTTTCCTACAGGTTGGCTGTAATTAAGAATAAACTCAACGGTTCTAGGCTGGGTTATTATTACTACCACTAAGGAAAGGTACTTGCTTTTCTGTCTCCATCAAGCTGATCTTTTGTGAGTAGCATGAGCATAATTGCAAGGGTATTCCTGGTGCTGTATTCCTGGTATTCAGTGTTGCCTCAATGAATACAAGTGGATTTCTGCCTCAGGAGGGAGTATAGCAGACTGATTAAAGGGCTGGACTGCAGACTCACATAAATTCTTATTTAGATACAAAGGTTACTTACCAATTGAGATTGCATGCAGGTGGCTTAACTCTGCCTTTGCTCCTCACCTTTACACATTTAAGATGTCATAGCCTTTACTTTACTTTACTTTTCTTTCTTTCTTTTTTTTTTTTTTGGTGGGCATCACTTCCTTTGGTGGTTGTGGGCACTGCTCAGTGCTGCTTCTGAGAGCCGCTGCTGGATTTGAACCGCCAAACCCGCAGGCCGCAGTCCCGCACTCAACCACTTACACCACCGGGGCTCAGCCCCTAGTTTACTTTTCAAAAGACCTGCTCTGACTTTTCTCTTGCTGACCTGTCCCAGGACTGTATGCATGGGTATTTGATTTGTGCGGTCTATAGGCTTCTGTTCTCAAAAGGGCCTCACTTTTGGTTTCAAGTTCTGTTGCCTTGAAATTCTTAATCATGTTACTTTAGAACTTGTGATTTATAAGTGAAGCCCAGTGGGTCAACACAGCAAGCATGAGAAACATGATATGCATGTCAGCCTACCATTTGTTATTTCATGTGTACATAGCATTCACGAAGCCTTGGGAGCATAGAATTCTGGTGAAACCATAATTTGAACAGTTCAGCAAGACTCCAAATGAGTACAGATAAAGTGTGTTACCTCCCAGCAGGGATGCCAACTGCCCTGAAAGCACACGCTTTGTTTAAGCCAGAAGTTGCTTCAAACATAGGCATAAATGGCATAATGGTGTTCTAAGAAACATGCATGAACAAAGACCCCTATTGCATTCTTTAGAGACACCTTGTAATAACCCCGTTTTTTCACTGAAAATGATGACCTTTGAGAAGGAAAGGGAAAGCAGAGAGATCCAATGCTTCTTTTTCTTTCAGTCTTGCCTAATTCATAATAAACAAGCCCAAAGAAGAGAGTGTGATAGAATGAGTGTGTACTACGAAACACCGTGTGAACACTTGCATTGGTTTTGCACAGTGTTTCATTGTGTTTCCATCACAAATACAAACTGTGTATTCCACATGAATGATGGATGTTGACTTTGCATTAAAACTAGAATTGTCCAATATGAAGATGAATTTTGATGTTTGTACAAATCATTTTTCTTCTTTTTATACACATCATTTTTCTTTGCTTGGAGCATCTTTAAATAGCAAAGAAAAAAGCCGACAAGCAGATTTAAAGATGGGATGAAAGAAGAAATCTTGAAACTGCTCTTCTTTTTATGGCGTGTTTTCCCCACTTTTTGTGAAATGGTTGGTTCTCTTGCAGTTTCATTGTGTGCAGTTGGCCAAATCGTGCAGTGGACATTTTCCTCTGGGGAAAAGAGAGCAGAGCCCATGGGTTGCACTAATTTAGCAAGTATTGTCTTTTATCCCTCCTTTTAGATTATACTTTATTCACCTGGAAAATAAAATACAAATAACTCTGATCTTGTTTTCATAAATCTATTCCACAGGTCAGTCCTCCCAAGAGTAGATGACATCGACAACATGTGCACCTCCAGACAAGAGCCAGCCATTTGTGTGACATGTGAGATGAAGAAGTCACCCACACAGAGGCCGAAAGGAGAAGAGAAGTGGTAGATAGAAAGAGAATAGACCTCTGTTCCCAAGGCACCATGTTCCAGCAGGACATTCAGAGGGACACAAGCATTCTCTATTCAAACCTGGCCTTCCAGATCATTTTGAAGATCTAGTTATCAAGGTAGGAAGTAAATTCTTTAAAAAAAAATTTGTGGGCCATTACTGCCTCTGGTGGTCATGGGAGCTATCCAGTGCTGCTCCTGAGAGCCTCTGCTGGATTTGAACCGCCAAGCCTGCTGACCACAGTCCCGCACTTAACCACTTATGATAATGGGGCTCAGCCCAAGACATTTTATTTGACAGCTTGATTTAGAATTTTTGCATGTTTACACACATAGTATCTGGCTCACATTTGTCCTTTTGACCCGAGCTCTAGAAGATAGGTAAAACACTTAGGGCTTAGCACATAGTAAAAGCCTAATAAGTTCTATCCATGATCATTGACTCATAATAAAACCAATGCTAGTGGTGATATGTCACGTAATTACCTTCTTAGCTAAAGTCCTGTTCCCTGATTTCTTCTTCTTCTTCTTCTTTTTCTTCTTCTTCTTCTTCTTCTTGTCTTCTCTTAACACACCAATGGGCTAGCCGGGTGATGGCATTAGACTTTTGCTTGTGCAAATCCCACATATTAACCCTTCCTCTAAACAGACTAGCTGATGAATCTTTTAATACTGCATGGGTTCCTTGCTAGCAAAGACTTTATTCTTCCTCCTAGAAAATACTTTACACACCTGGAAACAAAAATACCTAGCAAATAACTCTGATCCTGTTTCCATCATTCCATTTTCCAGGTAACTTCACCCAAGGATAGATTGCATTAACAGGGTGTATATCTCTAGGCTAGAAAGCCTCCTGAGTTTTTGACAGTTGCTTTCATGAACAATGCAATTAAATGAAACCCCTAACAACTCCGACCGTTGAGATTGCGCTTACCTGCCCCAATGAATCATTATTGAGCTTACTCTGCCCTCTGCAGTTTAAATGGTGAAGAATGTCCTGTATCCTTTGGGTGCAGGAAAAGGGACTAATTCCCACCCACCCTCACTCTCCCACTTGTAGTCGCTACACATTATTTGGAATCTGCTGGTAGTGAAAGAAGTTCATGAACTTGTGTGCTAAAGGAAAAGTTAGAAGACTTCACTTAGAGGTGGCTTGGAAGATTGTTCTGGGGATTGATTTCTGGAAAACTCAGCCAGTAAGATATGCTTACTGTGTTCCTCCTTTGTGCTTTTCTAACTCTAGGTCTTTGCACATTTCATCATAATATTTTACTTTGTCTCCCCTGTCTTTTGAAAATTTCTGTTTAGTTCTTGACTTGGTTTCCATTAACTCCAGAGATTATCTTTGGAGCAAGCTCAAGGGATATTCCTAGGCCTGCATTTTTTGAGATTTTATATAATTGCCTGTCCTGAGTAATATTGTGGTGTTAGTTCATTGACTTAGAGTGAAGACTATATGCACAGTGTAAGAGTAAACAAAATGCTGTGATTACCACATGGGTGACAGTCTCATGTTACCTTCGATGACTGAGGATCCATGGATGAAAGTACTTGTGGCTGCCAGAACCAAGGGAAGTCATTTCCTTCTGAGCCCCTGGTTTGCTTTTAACCATGTCGAACATTAGTATTAACCATGTCACTGTACCTATCCCTTTTTCTCTATCTGCTTGGAAGCTCAGAATGAAATGTGACTTCGTTGCAGCCATAGAATATTCTGATCTTTTTGCTTTTGTTATTTTTTTGTTTTTATTATTGTTTGTATCTCCAAGTTGCTTCAAATCTTGTTTTAAAATGATGAAAGTCTAGGAACAAATAAACAAATGCTGCCTCCATATAGAAAGAATCTCCTAGGTGTTTTTCCTTCCATTCATAAAGATAATTGACCGTGTCTTGAACTCAGTTTACGAATACACGAAACTTGAAGCACATTTCACATGCATGCTTTCTCCTGGAGACATTGATATCTGTGGTTAGGCTTCTGTTAGGACTGTGACGCTGGTAAGAAAGAGACTTAGTGCTGTTGTGGTTATGTGTTGGTCTGAGATCTGAAAGGCCAATGGTTCTCTGAGAGAGAAAGACTGGACTTTCTGTTCTTATAAATAGTTACAGTCTCTGAAACTCACAGGGGTGGTTTGACCCTGCCCTATAATGTCATTATGAAATGGCATGGACTTGATGGCAGTGAGATTGGTTTTGTTTTGTTTTGCCAGACTGGTCCATCCCTATGTGCATTCCTCTGTCCTTTCCTTCTTTGCCCTCCACCTGTCATGCTTCAGCTCTCTAGGTTCTTTATACATTCCTTAAGGAGTCTTCAAAGACCCTTTCCTACACAACTGTAATCAAACCATCAAGTCATTCTTATCTTTATCCCCTCAGGATCTAGCATAAACCTGGGAGTTGACGAACACCTATTGAGTAAGCTAAATTACATTAAATATTAGTAGAACACTTGGAACAAAGACCATATTTCTTTTCTGTCACTCCTCCTTCACACCTTGTCCAACGTACCTTTCCCAATTCATCTCTTGCTACTGCGACTTTAAGTCTTACAATTTCACACCCACACTCAGGGCACCTTTGGATGCCATCATTGATGTCTATAATACATTCTCTTTCTTAAGTCAATCAGTCCTGACCAAGTCTAGAGAAAACTAAAAGACACTGGGACCACTGGTGAAAAGGTTTCTACATTAAGCCACATTTTTAATATTTAATATCTTGACATGAGTAACTCTGACATCTTTCATCCAAAGAAATCAAGCTACAGTAAGACAGCCAGTTTTAACAACTATGTTAGGCCCAAGGAGCCCTGGTGATATAACGCTTACACATCAGGTTGTTAACTGCAAGGTCAGTAGTTCAAAACCACCAACCGCTCTGTGGGAGAAAGACAGAGCCTTCCACTCCTGTGAAGAATTGTTGTCTCAGAAACCCACAGGGGCTGTTCTACCCTGTCCTACAGGGTCCCTAGGCACCATCATCGGCTTGACAGCAGGGAGGTTTATACATATTAGTTAAGGGAATCCGGTGACATGGTGGGTTGGACTACTAAGCACAAGCTCGTTGTTGAAACCCACTTGGTGTTCCCCTCTCATGGCAGGCGATGAGACTGTCTGCTCCTGCTCCTTTAGAGGCTTACTGTCTGGGAAATCGCAGTGGGTCAGGATTGAGTTGATGGAAACAGGGTGAGATGCAATGTTAGGCAAGATGCAGCAATGGTTGAAGTGCTCAGCTGTTAACAGAAAGTTTGACAGTTCAAACTCACCAGCTGCTCTTTAGGAGAAAGGGGCTGCAGTCTGCTTCCTTAAAGATTGCAGCCTTGCAAACCTGATGGGGAAGTTCTAGTCTGCTTTTCAGGCTTGCTGTGATGGAAACTCCACTCCACAGCAGTCGGTTTGCTTTGGATTTGTGTTGTATTAACTGCAGTCTGATGCTTTTTTTTATTTTTAATTTTTCTGATGCTCTTTTTAATTTGAAAAACTCTTGAAGGTGGATTAACATATACTTTCATTTATAGATGTAAGTATCCTTCTTTCTAGTATTCAAAACCATTACTAACAGACTGAAATATAATAGAAATTTTTGGACTTGAGTACTCAAATAATTTTTTACACATATACAACCATTTGTTTAGCATTTTATTGCAGTATGTCAGCCCTCTGTGACCTACAGTACTTTTCAGAAATTTGCACCATCAGAGATAGGATGGCTGGTTTATTTACCCCACAGAAGGTCAGTGCAAACCTATCTGCAATTCTCCTATCCACTTCCACACAATTTTTAGAATATGAATGCCTGGGATTGTGCTATTGATACTAATATCAGGACAAGGGACAGAAGGACGAGGTGTCTCTGGAGGAGCCGGTGCAGGAATGAACAAAGATACTTGAGCAATGTTGGATATTTCTGACTTCAGATTGACCTCATCAACAGCCTGAACAGCCATGAAGAGATCAGTGCCGTTCTCAAAAGTGATGTTTTCTGGCTGAAACACAAAGACTTCTTCGGAGTTGGCCTCCTTTGGGATCAGATCAGTAGTATTCACTTGAAGAGAATCATCAAACTTGTCTCTCAGGTCAAGGATACTTGTACTTATTCGAATAATATACCTGTGAGCTAAAAACAAAATGCAAACTGTAATTCTCAAATCTTAGAATATAATTCTGCTATATTTGCTACACGATTCTAATAAATACATGCAGTCAGTGGTCCATATTCATAAGTGTTAGCATCTTTTCTGCATTCTTTATTTGTACATCTTGACAGTGATAGAAAGCCTTGGTGAATCTTTCTGGGCAGAAGTCAAGGTTGAGATCAGTGGGTTGAGATCAGTGGGTTGTTTTCTGTATTACTTATGAGGGATTTCTTGTGCTTTTGAAATGTACACACGAATCACCAAGGGATCTTATACACAGTAGGTGTGGGATGGAGCCTGAAGTTCCACATTTCTAACAACTTCCCAGGTGATGTCTATGCTGCTCGTTGGAGGACTACCCCGAGAGAGACTCAGTCTGGTGGACCTGAGGTAACTTCCAAAGGATTGTTCTGTCTCTAGATATCCCAGTCCTTCCTCAGAAGCCACTACTGAATTTATGAGAAGAAACTTAACTGTCACAGAGTCAATAACGACTTAGTGGATTTCCAGGATGGTAACTTTTTATGCGATCCTCTTCTTTCTCCTGAGGATTGGCTGTTGGTTTTGAACTGCCAACCATGTGGATGCAGCTACTATAACATCAGGGTTCCCTCAGCAACACTGCACAATAGAGTAAAATGTCTCCCTAGGTTGTCTGAGGACATAAATCTTTACAGAAGTTTTATGTTTCTACTGACCTTGCAGTCAGCTGCCTACCATGTAACCCACCATGTCATCAAGACTCCGCAAACTTATAACAACCTTTTATATGTTTCTAAGGCTTTGTAAATTTTTACAGGAGCAGAGAGCCTGGCCCCCTTCCCTTTCCCCTCCCCCACCCTCGCCATCCCCATGATGGTTCAATCAAGTGGTTAGTTGATTGCCCTTCTGGTTAACAGTAAAATGGTTGCAGGATAGCACCTGTAAGGCTCCTGGATATAGAAAATTGATTAAACCATCCTTTGGCAAAATTTCAGAACAAAATAAAACAAAAACTGAGGTTTTATCTTCATAGCAGAACCTTCTATCCCTCAAGTTTTTCACATTGCAAACACCTCTTATTTTAAAATCTCTGACTTATATTTTAGAGAACTTTCAATATCTTCTCTGTCTTTTATACAAACTACAATTCTCAAGTCCTAAAACCTCTCATGCTTAACAACCCATTGACCCGTCTCATTCTCGTCTATATATGTGCTTGGCTGGCCAACTGCTTTAGTGGGTTCACACCACCCTCGGCTTACCTGTCCCCTGGTCGTAATCATCCCCAGGAGCTGTCCAAGTTAGATTAATGAGGCTGCCCCCTTGGATTTTTGCCTTCAGGTCAGTGATTTTACATGGTGGGAAAAGATCCGACGTGGGAGATGCTGGAACTCCAGAGGCCACAAATGACCCTCCAGAGGATGTTCTGCTGAAACACACTTGTTTGCCTTGAAGATCTCTTTTATTGATCTCAGGTCTTGGTGGATTCCACTTAACTTCGCCTTCATTAAACAAAGAAACAAGCAACTGGCATTACATGGGTGGCTAGGCCCTCTTCCTACAGACCTCTCCCCTTTCCCTCCTCTGCTCCCACACAAATACTCAGTTTAACTTTTTGAATGACAAGGCGCCAAATCAGATTCAATGAGGGGGGACAAAGATAATGAGAGACCCCAAGGTTTTTCATCTAACATATGTCCCTTGGGTACTTAATAGAACCATTTTGTGGGGCACGATTTTTAGGACATTTGTCTTGGAATCTACCCTCTCCCTACCAGTATCTTTTTTTGTCTGTCCTGATACTATCCTTCTCCAATATCAGTTCAAAAACTGTCCAGACTTTTCCACGTTTGTCTTATCTTTCTTATTACAGTGCAGTGTTTCATAAGATGCTTTGTAACAGTAGTTTCCAATTTTTATGTTTTGAGCGACTCCTAATAAAGAGGAAACTGATCACAATGCTCAACAAATAACTCCCTCCAGGGGCACGAACCACAGAAAAGTGGGTGAAGGGACACAGCGGTTGTTGTAAGACATGAAAAGCATAATAATTTATAAATTATCAAGGGTTCACGAGGAATAGAGGGGGTGGGGAGAGGGGGGAAATTAGCTAATACCAAGTGCTCAACTAGAAAGAAAATGTTTTGAGAATGATGATGTCAACATATGTTCAAATGCACGCAACACAATGGATGTATATATAGTGATAAGATCTGTAAGAGCCCCAATAAAATGAAGTAAAAACAAAGAACTATGTTCTTAGACCAATTAGCCACATTCTTATCGCAAGTTTGCCTAAAATTAGGTCTAGGGTTAAAAAAAGGGGGCTCAGTATAGCATGTTAAAGAATCCATTCCCTCTTAAGCTTTTCTCTAGCACTTATATTTTTTGTTTTGATTATTGTCCTCATTAACCTTTGGGCAAAGATGAAGTGGGTGCTTTGGCAGGTTGCCGCTCACTATTGATGTGTGAACAGCACATCAAGGGGTAGAAAATGGCATCTGACTTCTCCATGCTGAGATGGTGCTATTATTCTTAGCGAAATCGACCCTAACCTTTCTAGTGTCCATTTCCTTATCTGTAAAATAAGATGACAGGAGTATTAACGGTGCCAAGAGAAGTACAACAATGTACAGAAAAATGTTAGAACAGCCACTAAGCTTTTTCTTCTTCTTCCAAGTCAAAGGGAAAGGCAAATACGAACACAAAAAGGTGACAGGTGAACTCATCCCAGAAACATGGTATCTTTTAGCATTGTTCCCTGTGCTGACCTTTGCCTGATGGGCGGCACATCTAGGAAAACCCTCCCTTTACTGAACATACCCCCAAGTCAAGAGGAGAGCAGGCAATATGTTGCAGGAGCTGTTCTCCTTCTTAGACACAGACATGAGGAAAACAATCTGGCCAGGGCAGAGCAGACACTGATGGGACACAGGACACTCGGTCTTGATCCCATTCCTCACTCTAGTGCAGGGCAAGGGTTTTTAACAAAAATTAGTGCCTTATTGTTGGTTCATTTGAGAAAAAATTTCCTTCCTGCATATTAGGGGGCTTTAACAGTAACTAGACGATGCCCAACTACCACTCCTAACTGTTCTGAAAAGGATCGGATAGAATGTGATAAAGATGAAGAACAAAACTCAAAATCACAAAAGAGACCAGACTGCCTGTTTGTGAAGAAACAGGGGGAACCCCCAGGATTATGACTCTTAGTCACCCTTTAAGGCTGGACCTGAACCCATCAGTGTAGTGAACTGATCAACCATTTAAGATGAAAAGAGCAGAATGTCCCCAACGGCAACGTTCAGGGGTGAGCAAAGAAGGAACAGAAATAGGAAAGATGGGGAGAAAGTAGACTCATTGAAGGGACATTGAATGGATTGCAATGGATGCATTGAAACAAATTGTGCATGGACTGTGGGATGCAACACTGATGATCTGCTGTGGAAACCCTCACCTCCTTCACAATAGCAATTTTTTTAAGTTCATGGAAAAATGGAATGTAAAGCAAAGGAAATATATCGATAAACTTTTTGAAGTCTTCTTGGCTGTGTGGGTGCAGTGTGATGGCTAGAAATTATGACCATCCACTATTTTCCCTGCTCTAATGAGGAGAAACAGAAGGAGAAAGGGATAGAGAGATATCTGATAATGAAACTGATCTAGGGAAGCAAACACTAAATTATTCTTTTTGACTGGATGGAAACATTAGTCATATCAGTGGAAAGAGTTTCATTACAAAATGTTTTTAAATTTCTTTTTAAAATAGCAAGCATGATGATTATGTCTCTCCTAGGAACAACTTATTAGGTGTTCCTTGTTTAGTCCTCATAGCCATTCTGTGAGGTAGTTACCACTTTTTTTAACAACTGGGAAGCATAAAGAGAATACCAAAAAGTTAAGCTGGTGGAAGACTGAGATTCGAACCACGGCAGCCCCAAACTACATATTGGCTGTCAACTGTGGGTGATTTTGCCTTCTAGGACATAGTTAAAGATGAACGGAGAAGATTCCCACCATCATGGTCAGAGGGCTGCTACTGGAAGAGCAAATACAGACCAGGGATGCTGCTTAACTTTCTACCATGCAAGGACAGTCCTTCCCCATCAGCAAAGAATTATTGGACTCAAAATGTCATTAGTGTCAATATGGAGCACCGTTGATCTAATTCCTGAACTGTTCTACCTTAAAGGTTTGAGGATTTCTTCTTGCTCTCAAGTCTTTCATTCAAGACAGGTCTTTTATTACAGGTTACTTACCATTCTCAACCCAGCCAGGCATGTAAAAGGCGCCATTCTGCTGGGATTTCACCATCTGTCTGGCTGGATTCACTCCTCCGAGAGCCCGCACCTTTAAACTGTACCTTCCATTTGTGTCATAAGCCGTAAAATACCTGGAGTAGACACCGTCATTCTTAGTAGCATCAGCACCTTGAAAGGGAAATGAAAGATTAAAAAATATTTGAAAAGTAACTGGGTGTTTATATATTTCCAATACTCCTGTGAGTTAAACATGTTCACAGCAAAAGGAAGAGAAACAGTGTTATCTTCAAAAGAGTTTAGAACTTGATGATGTGAAGAATGAAGAATATTATCTTTTATTTATTGTTCTCTGTGCTTTGCATTGGTGGCTTCATACATATAAGTTCAATTTTCCTAAAGGGTTGTCTTTCTCCATGAAATCAGAGAGACTACCATGGGTCTCTGTCACAGGCAGCAGAGTGCTAACAATAGTGTACAGGCAGTGTGGTGAAGATAAAATAAACATGAGAGAGATATTGAGATGGAATACAAGATAACTGTTAGCTGGATATGGAATGTCCTCGGGAAACCTCCCTAGAGCCTCTAGGTCTCAAAGACTGGGGTCTCTAATGCATTTTCCATTTGGAAGAAGCAAAGATAAAGTCTTCTCTTTCAACAACTTGCATTTTCCTACTAGCCTCCTGAAAAGGAAACATTTATTTTCCAGGTTTTTTTTGGTGGTTACCTGCTCCATTGTCCAATAATTCCAAACTGACTGTTTTCCCATTCGCCGATTCAATCAAGGCCGTGACAGTGGCTCTGAGGATAGGCATGGCTCCTTGGCGAATATTTGCATAAACTGCCATGGGGCTGGGGAATTTGCCTGTGTCTTTGCTCATTTTGGAGGTTACAGTGATTGGAGGAATGGTGGCACTTGCTGGGCGAGAAGTCACAGTCAGAGTCAGGGTTTGAGAGCTTGCTTGCAGACTGTAATTCCAAAGGCCAACCTGTTCCAAACAAATGGAGACATTTCTCTCAATAACTACCCTTCAGTATGACCGATAGAAAAAGCCTGCAAGATACAGTCTTGTGTCAAGTCTATCTAAGAAGATGTGGACATGTGTATACTCTGACAGTCTAGGGACACTTTGGTGTGGCTGGACTTACTACATAGTTCTTAAGGTCAAGAAACTCTAGTTATAAAAAATGAAGTCTAAAATCTGTGTTCTTACTGTATCCTTGGTTCTCAAAAGTAGCATCAAAGTGGTGGATTCTTGAGGTGGAAGAAATAGCTATCTTGACCCTAAAACTTCAGGAGTCAATTTACATGATGGTCATGAAATGTACAAGCCTTTCCTTTTCTATATGGGCAGAATATCACCAATCTCCATCTCTCTCTCTTTCTCTTTTTTGTGTTGCAGGTTTTCCTTGTTTATTTATTTGTTGTTTCTTTTACAAAGCAGTTCTATTGGCATAGAATTCACCTATCAAAGAATTCAATAGGCCAGCCACCTCAAGAAGAGCTATATTAATCTAATTTCTCTTGTGATGCCATCATTTGGAATAATTTCTACTCGATGGGTATCTTTCCTTTTTTTCTCTTTGACTGAATCCTATCTTCTCAGCAACTAGCTGCAGTTAAAAAGCTACAATAACCCCACAAAATTTTATTTTACCTTGTCAAGTTATATGAAGCCAAGAAAGTCTATTTCATACCTTAGCAGTGCCGGGGATTTGGAGGTAAGCCATTTTGGACTGGGAGTCCACCAAAAAGCCATCTTGTTTCTTTCCACTGGGATCCCAGAGGAAGATGTGAGGAGGCTGTGTTGTCCAGGTGACAAGAAACAAAGTGTCCTTTCCCACGGTGCTGTCCACAATCACCGTGCCATTCATCCACTGGTTCGTCTTAAGGGCCAACCCTTTACTCTCGAGCTATTAAGAAAACAACTGTTTACCCTCAGGAAAATCCTTTCCTTCACCTGGTCTCTTTCAGCCCGATTCCCAACTGCTCCAGTCAAAGACTCTGGTGTTGCCTCCCTCCCTTCCAAACTTTCCTGATTTGGTTTTGAATTTCATTTCCAGCCTTAACTTTTAGTCATTTTCATTCATACACCCAGATAAGTAAAAGATGAATTATTATAGAAGCATCTTAAAATATATCTTGGAATTTAAGCTCAGAAGAGTTTTTCTGATTACGACCTAACTGAGAAATTCAGACCCCAAAAGATTATATGTTGTAGTCAAGTTCGCCAAGTTCACGGCAGGCCCACATGCCTGAATTTACACAAAAGCTGTTTACAATACGAAGCACTTTAAGTCTATTATGTGAAAATCTTGGCAAATAGGCAGTTGAGGTAATGGAAAATTAGAGCAAGTATTCCCTGAACACGTGTCCCAGAAAAATTGTAATGGAGATGATCTATTCTGTGAGTACTTGTTAACAGATGCTGGAAAAGAATTCTTGGAGTCGTTGTATTTTATGCTGTTGACTTGCATGAAGAAGTCACTTAGTATTGTTGCCATCTAAGTAAACGCGATTTTCCCTGAATTTGAAAGCTAATGTCTGATCAGGCCCAAACCTTCCAATTTTATCCACTACTGGGTGTAGAATTAAGATTTCTAACCATGATATCCTCTTTCTTGGCTTTGATTATTTGCAAACATGAAAAAAAGAGTAAGACTGCAGACCTGGATGGAGCGTTGGGAGGGGGCCCCATTTCCTGATGAAAGGGCCCCAAAAGCATCGATGAGGCCATTGTTCTGAATTTGATCCGAAGCATAGGTCTGTAAGCCTCCTACAATGCAGTGATATTGCCAGAAGTTATTTTTTAGAAAGCAACAATCTGACACATTTTATCGTTAAGGTTTTTTCTATCATTATTTTATCTATCATTAAGGTTAAAAAACAAAACCTGACTGCCGTTAGCTTTTGATTCAGAGTTGTTTCCAAGATCATGAATCCCTGAGGGACAAGACAGTCTCGTCTTTCTTCCAAGCAGTGTTGGGTAGATTCAAATTGTCCCCTTTGAGGTGAGCAACCCCACACCTAGCCCACAGCCTCAGCAGAGCCTCCTTAGTAAGAGAATGGAATAGAAAACAGACACTCCACTGCATCATTAAAGTATGAATAGATAAACTTCAAACAGGACCAGATAAACCTGTAAAATGCAAGTATTCAAATAGTAGTCAAAACAGTATCTCAGTTGTCTGTGCATTTGGATTATCTGTAAAGCAGCCATGATTATCTGGCAAGACAAGTTTATTGTCATGAACGTGTGTGTTTGCAGCGTATTCCCATAAGATAAGTCTATAAGATAAGTCTCTTCTACCTGCCCCCAAGCCTGTTGGTATTTCCTTATTTGAGACAGAATTCTAACAGGATAGGCTTTGGGATTTCTCCCCAAATCAGAAGCAGCAGATTGGAAGAAGTGTATGTAGGTAACCGCGAGGACATAGCAGCTAAAAAGGGGGCGGCCAGAGAAAGTAACAATATAAAATTGTAAAGCACCTGGCAGTCAGGGTTATTGAGAGTGGCCTGAAGGAAGGGGCAGGATGTGAAGGGATCGTGAAACGGTGGTCAGGGGAGCATCTAAATGACGGCGGACATCCACCCAGCTCCTTTCCCTGTGTGCAGGTGGCTCTCTCCAGTGGCAGAGTGGTTCTCAACCTGTGGGTCATGACCCCTTTGGGGGGTCAAACGACTCTTTCACAGAGATCACCTGGTTCATCACAGTAACACAAGTACAGTTATGAAGTAGCAACAAAAATAATTTTATGGTTGGGGGACATGAGGGCCTTTATTAAAGGGACCCAGCATTAGAACGGTTGAGAACCACTGAACTGTTGGCTCCTCATGACCTGCCGATGCTTCCTCTTCAGAGAAAGGTCCTTATCTAAAGTGAGAGGATTTGTCCTCAGCCCTACCCTGATCCACAGGGGTCCTCACTGGCCAGCCTGCTGACTCCAGGTGGGACGTCTGTGAATTTGAGATGCAAATCCAGATCAAAACACTGCCCACCCTTCTCCCCTCCCTGGACTCAGGGGTTTCTCATAGCCACCCAGTGCACATCTGTCCTCAGATCCTTCCTCTGCCCTGGCCTGGCTACTTTTTCCTTTTCTATGCATCACAGTCCTGAGAATCCCTCTCAGGAGCTTCATAGCCAGGAAACTGAACGGAGACACAGTCCTGTTAGGAGCACTCACTCCGGTCACGTCAGCTGCCTCTCAAGGCATGTCTGTGTAATAATGAACATGCAATCTATTTTAACCATATGTTTGACGATGAGAGCGAGAAGTACAGTAAAGAGATGCGTGTAGGACGAACTACCTTGTATTTTCCAGTTTCAGGGTCAACTTCTGCCTCTTCCTACCTTCCTCAGTCCCCTATCTTTGCCAGCCCCACCCCATGCTCCAATCACAGAATTCCACTGAAGGTGGTCTAGGCTCTCTGACCTTTCCTTGATACTTCCCATTAAAGGCCCAGCTCACATGGTCAAGGAGGGGGAAGGGTGAGAGAGGGGGAACATATTACAAGGTTGTATATATAGCTCCCCACCCCCCCCCAGAGGGGACGAATAACAGAAATGTGGGTGAAGGGAGACAATGGACCGTGTCAGATACAAAATACCTATAGCAATATATAATTGATCCAGGATTCACGAGGGCAGGAGGGTCGGGGAGAAAGAGGGGAAAAAAGAGGAGCTGATACCAAGGGCTCAAGTAGAAAATGCTGTGGAAATAATAGCAACATATGTACAAATATGTTTGATAAAAGTGATGCATAGAATGTTATAAGAACTGTTAAAGCCCCCAATAAAATGACTTTAAAATAAAATAAAGGTCCCGCTATACCCTTATGTCACCGCACCCCCAGTCTTCTCCTTCGGCAATAAAACCATAGGTCCCTTCTCTGTGGACCATTGTATGTTCTCTGGCTAACATTGCACCGTCAGCGTTGTATTATTAAGTGAGTGTCTTGTCATCTCTCTGCCCTGGGGCCCCTAGTAGGCTGCCAAGTGGAAGTGAATGGTTCCTGGTTAACTTATAAAATCCCCCCGCCCCTTCCCCTCAGTCTTTATCAGGGAAGAGAGTCTGAGTCCCCTCTTCATTGCCTTGTTGGATTGTCTTTTCCATGCTCCTAACTCCAAGAACCAACTCACTGCCACCGAGTCGATGCCAACTCATGGAAGACCCTATAGTGACCCTGTTGGGTAGGGTAGGAAACTATAGGTGAGCTTCCTGTGGGTGACTTTCTGAGACTCTTTAAAGGAGTAGAAGGTCCTATCTTTCTCCCTTGGAGTGATTGGTGGTTTTGAACTGCCTGCCTTACAGTTCGAAGTCCAACAGGTAACCACTATTGCCACCAGGGGTTCTAGAACCAAAATGGGTAGAGTCAATTCTGATGGCTATTTGGAAGCAAAGGCAGCTATCCATCATATTCTCTCAAGCTGTCCCCAACCTCACCCTTCCCCTCGCTTCCACACCCAAAGCTTCCAGTCCAGGGGGAGAGACTGAACTCTGGGGTTCAGTAGATCATTCTTCACCTGTCATTTTGGAAAGTTCCTCAAGTTCTTTGGCTGCAGAGGGTCCCAGGGCAACAGTGTGAATGATGGCTCCACTCTGCTTCACCTCGTTAAAGCACACACTTATAGTTCTGTCTTCCCCGTCGGTCAGCAGCACGATTTCTGATCCATCCGTGGGGTATTTTCTTCTGATCACCTAAGGACACAGTTAAGGTGTGAGTTTTCAGACTAAGGGTGGCCATGGTGTTTGAGCAAATGGCATTGATAGTGAACTAGAGGAGAGAGCTAGTGGAATAGACAAAACTTCCAGGAAAAATATAACCTCTCTGGCTCCAAAGGATACCATTTTAAACAAGCAGCACTCCTAGAACTTGATGAGGAATATGCTTTCTTTTGGGAAGCCTGGTGCAGAGAGGACTCTGTAAAGTGGGACGCAGGGCAGTTCCAGGCTGGATAATACTGAGGAAGCACCAAAGACAGCCTTTTTGCTCTTCTTTCTAAACCCTGTCCTTTTCAGGTTTTCATTGCTACCCGACTGTTTCCATAAAACATCCTCATGTAAAGGGAAACTATTAGATCCAAGGCAGATTTTGCTTTGTGTGATATACACCAATATGACCATCCCAGTTGACTACGGCTAGCATTGGTTCTAATTGGTCAGTATTCATGCCACAGGCGTTCTTCAGAGACTCAATATCTCTCTGATTAAAGCAGCACATTTTTATTCCTATTAATCCCCAGTTTCTGTTTATTCTGTGATACTGATATCTGAGCCATCGCTAGTTGGCTTACATAATAGCTTTTCTACATGGTGAAGAGAAAAGAGTGCTTCTGCTAATGTTGCATACATTTATATCACTTCCACTAAAACAAGTAGAACTCAGTAAAAGATTAACAGTACTTATTTAAGAAGAGGGAGATGAATTCTACTCCTTCTAGCTTTCAAGAAAAAAAAAGTGGCAAAGCAAGACACAGCAGGGAAGGGGAAAAGCAGCCAAGTGGGTATATACAATCTCCCATTTCTGGACCAGAACCTCAGAAAGAGGGCATGTTTTATGTAGATTGAAAGGGAAGCTCTAAGCAGAGGCAGTTCGTGCCTTATTCCCTGTTGGAACTCTGAAAAGAGGTTGCCCCCCAGATAACCTTTGGTGACCTGGGAAGAGAGCAGAACTGTGACCACTGTAGGGTTAAGGGGGAAGAATCTGTTGGTTATGACCTTGGTCTTGGTCTGAGCAGACTGCAGGACTGGAGAGCCCAGAGAAATGTTCCTTTGCCCTTCCTTCCATCACTGTCATGGTCACAGAGAACACCCAGAAGTCCCCACACCATGTCTAGGGGAAATTGAAGGCAGCAGATTTAGACTCCTGTAATGGAGGCTGAAGGGTGGGCAGCCAGGCTGGGGACTAGGGTGGAGGATGTGGTGGGGCTCTGGGCTCTGGTTCAATAGTGAGAGTCCAATTTGACTGAGCCAGTCTGGAAGGACCACAGGGACTTGATCAAACCAAAAAAAAAAAAAAAAACAAGCTAGATGCTAGTGGCCACAGCAAGGAGATCATGACAGATCTGACCAGGTTCCTGCAGAAGAAACCAGCAGAGTTTTGAGGACAATGTGGGACCCAAGTCCTTTTATCTCCTTAGCCTAAAACACACCACCTCCCCTAAACCTACATCCAGAATTGATTGGAGAAGAACTTTCTAAATTCATAAAGTACCTCTTATACTCCGTTTCTCACTTGTCTGAGTGGAAAAGAGGGAGTCAAGAGTTTTCTCTCTGCTATGACACCATCTGACCTTAGTCATCTCTCCTAGGACTGTGCTTGTTAGCAGTTTGACGGGACCCATCAAGGAATCCATGATCCATTTTATTCCTTTATTTCTTTCTCTAATCAGAGTTGGGTGCATGGCAGAGTTCACTGAGATGGACAAAGATAGCTGGAGAAGGGTTGCAGCTGGCAGTGCATGTCATAGAAACTGCCTTTAAAGAGCCAAGCTTTAATGATCAGTAAAAGGGCCAGAGGGATGGACAGAATTTAAGGAAACTGTTGAGTCCACATCAAATAACAAACTGGATACTAAACATTCTTATTGTTTTTGCTTGGGAATCAGAAACTGCCCCACCGATGTGTGTTATGTACAAGAGAAGACAGAGGGGGCTGTAGTGCCAAAGACACAGCGAATGTTCTGAGACCATAGACTAACTTCTTATGAGTCTCTTGTCTTTTTCCCAAGGCTCTTTAATCATATTCTGTATGTTGGGGTGATTAAACATAAGTTATTGGTACTACATCAAATAATCAGATTGATTTAAGAAGTATTCATTGAGAACCTGTGATATAAAAGGTATTACTCAGGTGTAAAAAGATAAGTCTTTATAGCTAAAGAACTTTGCCTAAGTGAAAATCATGAAAAAATGTGGACCTATTATTAGAATTTAAGACAGAATAACCTAGAAATCTTAAGGCATATAAGACCTCAAAATTTCATGAAAAAAATTCCATAATCTTTTAAAGACCATGTTCATGAACTTTTTGAAGCCTCCCCTTATAAATATATATCCATTTATCTATGCATAGAGTCCTGGTGGGGCAAAGTTGAAGTGCTCAGTAGCTAATCAAAAGGTTGGTGACTCTGCCCACCTAGCAGTTAGTTGGTAGAAAGAATTGGTGATCTGTTCTCACAAACATTCCAGCTTACACAGCCTGTGGGAGAAGTTCTGCATGGATTTTCTGTGAGTTGACCTCTATTGGATGGAACCTGACAACAACATCTACATCTATATTTGTAGTAGGAACCACTGAGATTCTAGATGAGGAGCTTGCCTGGAAAAGGCAAAAAAACTCTCAAGGATAAATATTCCATTTCCTAATCATGGGGCACCAACTTCCTATTTGAAGTTGGTGCGATAACCAAAAGAACCATATACATTATCATGAAGCTGATTCACAGTGGCTGAACAGAAGGCTTCTGAGACATTAAATCTTTTGGGGTGCAGCTCACTGCATCTTTTCTCTGGAGGAAATGCTGGTTTGAACCACCAACCTGGCAGCTGCATCCCAAATCTTATCCCACATCGCCACAAAAACTCAAATGAGTTATAGGAGGGTAGACTTTAAATATTGTATGGAGGATTTCTGACGCCCCTAATTTTTTTTTTCATAAAGAGATGACATTGATAGTTCCCGAGGCCTCCTGCTTCAATAAACAACCCAGTTGCTTGCTCAAAAAGACGTCTGACATACAAATGTGTACGATAATCAGTTGTCCCTAAGTATAACCATAACTCATAGCTTCTGTCACCAGAAGGCATTTTCTCCTATGTAACCCTATGTACTTGTCTGTCATATAGACTCTCTAGAGTTCATGCGTATAGATTTATTTGTGTGAGTGACCACGAGGTCAGCAGTTCAAAACCATGAGCCAATCTGTGGGAGAAAAACAAATCTCTATTGCTGCAAAGACTTAAAGTCTCAGAAATCCAAAGGGTCACTTCTAAGCTGTTTAGAGGGCCCTATGAATTGTAATGCATTCGATGGCAGGATTTTTGTATTTCTTTGTTTGTAATTACCTTTCCTTCTTCAATAACATGGTAAGTTCTGTGATAGGAGCGACATTCTGTATTTTATCCTCATGACACTCTCAATGGCCATCATGGTGTTCGACATGTAGAAGGCACACTAGGCATACTTTGAATGCAGGCAGATATGCATACAGAAAAGCCGGAATGAGCAGATGCTTGAAACCACAAACCCATGAACAAATTAGGTTAAAAAGCTTTGGAGATCTCTTACTTTTGCGTCACATGCACCATTGATCTTCCCTTGTGGGGTACATTAAAAAAATAAAGTTAAAATTAAGCACTAAACATCTAGGGGAATGCCAAAAATGAGCATTCTTCTGGAAAGAAGGCATCTCCATTGACAAACCGTGCGAGGGGAGGAAGTCTTACTGTAAATGCTGATCGAAGGCCGGTGCAGATGGAAGTGCCTCCTGCGGCCACGGTGGGTAAGCTTTGGATGAGCGCGTCTCTGTCGGTGTTGCTGAGGATTTGACGGAGCTCACTTGTTATGTGGGCAGCGCTGTCGAATGCCACCATCCCCACCCACGAGCCCTGCTCCACTGTCTGCAGCAGGAAGAGTTTGCCTGCTTGCTTCAGTCGGTTCAGGCGGTCACCGTTCTAGTTGGAGACACAGAAGAAAGGCAGATGGGTTTTAGATGGCCAGGCGTGACAATGGAATAGGCCAGAGGGGATTTGGTAGTGGTCTAGTCAGCTTACTTGATATCCTCCTCTGAGGAAATATGTGTCCTTTACAGACATCATTGTCTTTGTGTGGAATTTTAGGACCTTTGTTTAGGTAGCAAAAGAGAAGCCAAATTGAGCAACCATTATCATCATGCTTAATCAGAGCCCCATTGCATTATTAGATTGCAACACACGGAGGTGCTGCAGAGAGAACTGCGGATGGCTGTGATCTCTCAGAAGGAGATCCCTAGGTGTGTCTTCCTTCTGATAGGTGTCTAGATGGATTTGAACTGCCAGCAGTTCAGTTGGTAGCTCCGTACCACCCAGGGTCTCCTAATAGCTCTCTAGGACTTAGATAATGACAGGGACATGTTGCTAGTAAAACATTTAAAAAATAATTTCCTGTAACTCATTAGATAATCACACTAAAAGATAATTTAATTGGCTTATGAAACAGTTGATGCTGAATGCCAAATAAAGTGGAGGTGGGTACTTTTGATGACACGCTGTTGTAAATATTCTGGGGTTGCCTTTATTCCGAGCCAATTCCAACTTCTGGCTGATTGTTTCATCAGGTTATCTGTGCGTGTATGGTAAACAGTGCCCAGAACGTACCCCCATGCTTCCAGACTTATCGAGTACTAAGCACACAATCCTCTGTCCGATCTGGAGCAGTGAGAAGGTGGGCGCCGGTGGCTGTGCATTCATGGGAGTGGTTTTCTGAAAGTCCTCTGAATCCCGGATCACTTCCCACACGCTCCGGAGATTACACTTTTGGTTTTGCGCGTTGGGAGCTTCTTTGTTGTGATTTTTTTCTGTACAGAACTCAACCACCTGCAATGGTCCATAAAATGAGAGAGGTGAATAATAAATTGTGAATGACAATTGGGAGTTTTGTGTGGCCATGTCAAGGAACGATCAGATTCAGCGGAGAAGAAGACAGTGGGTGTCATTTAAGGGAGGATGCAGGTTGGAAGCATGTGTGACCTCACCCTCATAGGAATTGGCCTTGAACTGATGCTGGTTCTTCCCCTGCTCCCTTGGTGGATTTTTTGTTTTGCTCTTGTACTCACACACTGAAGTCCAGACTTGTTCACATAGCAAGGTAATCGCTGAGATTTGAATTTTATTTCCAGTGCATTCCAACTCTCTGATGCTCCCTCTCAAACCTCCCTCAAAGCTCCCAAGTTAGCCAGACTATTTTATATCCCTCCTGAGTCATGCATGGTTCATACATTCCACCAGGAGATGAATGGAAAACAAAAAAATGTTTTCTGCAAGCATACACTGGAAGAGGATGGTGCAATATGAAAGCATACTTAGGAACCTATGTAACACCTCATAACGTGGACCAACCTCAGAGAGTGAATTTAGTCCACGAAAACAAGTATTGCATGCATCCACTACTCTAAACCATTAGAAAAGGTTTATCCCCCCAAAATTTATTCTTTCAGGTTTCCCAGGGATGGCAGGGGAAGGAAGGAGCATTCACTAACAAGAGGGGAAGCAGATATTAACGTGGGTGAAGAAAAATGCAGTATACAAACAGGGGAGGCCAGGACAAAATGGTTAGGGCAAAGGAGCAGCACAAGAGTTTAAAAAATTAATTTAAAAGTTTTCTCTTTTCATCCCCTTCCTCCAAAGTACTATTTTTTCAACCTCTGTGCCTTCAGGGTACCCTGAAGCATCTTCACTAAAGTCCTTTTAGCTTTATAGTGCCATTGTTGATCTATGTATCCAACTCTGGCAGGCACCTCTCCCATTCAGTTTTGCTTCCTCACACCTAGCCCAGTGTTTGACATATAATAAAAGCTCAATATGCATTTTTAAAGTAATCTTAACCTGACTTCACCTTAGTTTTCTTTTCTGTGCAATGAGAATAATCATTATGCAAAGATCAAATGACTATGTATGCACATGGTCATGACATTCTGGGTATTTTCTCTCTTAAATGTATTTATAAAACAACAGCAAACCCCAAACCCACTGTCATCGAGTCGTTTCCAAAGCCAAGTAACCAGAGCTCCTACGCAGTTTTAGGGTATGCAGTAGAGAGGCACGAAGTGTGAGTGCCTCCCCTCAGGGAGTTCCCATTCTTATTATTAAATCAAAGATCCTAGATAGTCAAAGTTCTAGTCTTAGAGACCTTCTTTTTCTTCCCGGGTCACATATTTTGGTCCTATTTCCACATTGTCTATATGCACTCTCCTGGAAGGGAATCTGCAAAGCATCTGTGTGTAAGCCCTAAGCGGAAGTTCCCAAATTTGACTGTACCAAAAAGTCAACTCGAGGAATCGCTCAACATCTGTAATTGTGGCCCTTCCTAGAAGTTCCTGAATAGTTCTGAGGATGAACAGGGGCAATACCAGATAAGGAATGGGACCAGTGGACCAGACTACGCAACATTTTAAAGCTCACAGCCCACTTATTCAAGTGAGTTCACTGGCTTTTCCAGGAGAAGAGCCATTGTGGTGTGGGGGGTGTGAATTGGACTGTGGTTTGAAAGTACCAGCAGCTCCGTGGGAGAAAGAGGGGGGCGGGTTTCTACCCCCACGAAGAGCTTCAGCCTCAGAACCCCACAGAGGTTGCTGAGTCAGCTTTTGCTTGATGGCAGTGTTTTTTTTTTCCAATTCCAAAAGTTAAAGGTAGTTTTATATAAAGAAACTAGAAGATAATAGTCAATTCACTGATAGTTTTAATCTTATTTTGTGCAACTTTTCTGAGGTATATATATTTAGCATGAACAAGGACAATTAAGAAAACTCACTCTAAAACCAGTTGGTCATAAACAAAACCACTAAAAGGCTACTTAAAACTGCTTAAAGTTATTATAACTGTATACATTATCCATTCCCTAAGGACACAAGCACTCTGTGGTAATCTGAACCTCTCAACTAACAACCAAAAACAAGTAGGAAGGGCTGGAAAGAGTTCTTCGAAAGCAAAATTAAGGGTTACGGATCAATTCTTTATTTATAGCCTAATAAAAAGATCTAAATCTTGGATGAATATTTTTTAATTAAGAAATTCTTTGCTGCATGCCTTTAAGAACGTTCAAAATAGTTCTGAGCACTTAAGCTAAAAATTAGTGGGAGGGAATCAAGAAGGAAAAATGTGGATTGCAGTGATGGATCAGAGGAAGGGAGAGAGGAAGGAGCCCTCACGGCTTGGTGGTGTTAGTAGCAGCATTGTGGGCTGCTTGTCCAGCTGCTCATCTCAGGGGCAGTGATTTGAATCCATCAGGTACACTTTGGGGGTGAGGTGGGGGTGGAAAGGGACAGAGGCAAAACTTCTTACTTTCATGAAAACTTACAACCTTAGAAACCTACAGAGACAGTTCTACTGTGTCTTACAGGGTCCCTATGGGTCAGAATAGACTCCAGGGTATGTTTGCTTTTAGGTTCTCTAACCACAAGGTTGTGGGTTCAAGTCCCCCCACAGCTCTGCTCCTATAAAAGGCAGAATCAACTCAATGGTAGCTGTTAGATGTCATTGAGTCAGTTCGACTCCTGGTGACCTGATGTACAAGAGAACAGAACACCATGCCGGTCATGCAGACCTGTGCCAGGCTCACATTTGTTTGTACATTTGACTACATTTATGCAGTCAATGTCAGCTTCCCCGTGCCATGTTCCTAATTTTTGATCCTCTTTGAGAGCACTGGGCAACAGTCCTACTAAATTCATAGACCTATAGCAGACAGGGGGTGAGGAGAGAGCATAGAACTTACAGATTTAATATCCTGGCTGAACATTATGGAAGCCTTCTCAACCTGGTTTTTGTTGGGTACAAACTCGCACCCCTCTTCATACTTCCCAGTTAATCTGTCTGGCCTGCAGTCTCTGGTGATGCAGCTGCCGCCCTGGCATTTCTTGACCGAACTTTTACCAGTAATAGCTCCCGAACACCTGGAAATAAATGCAAGTTCACTGTTTAGGCAATATAGCTATGTCAGGATTGGACTCTGCTCAAGTCCTGACAAAGGGCCGTGTGTATGTTTTCAACTCATAATTTGAGAAATAAATACACCCTTTTCAAGTAGCACAGCTATTAAGTTTTCATTAGAGTCATTTCTGTTTTCTGGAAAGTATCTGAGGAGCTTCCAGAATGGTATCTGGGATTGTTTCTCAGCAGCAGACAGGTTGAATCAGGTTCAAAAACCCTAGCAAACAAACGAACAAACCATCACAACAGAAACAAGCCAAATCACGGCCATTGAGTCGATGCTGATTCATCGGGTCCATGTGGGACAGGGTAAAACTACCCCTGTGGTTTTTGCAAGACTGTCATTTTATGGGAGTAGAGAGCCCCATCTTTCTCCTGAGGAGTGAATTGGTGGTTTCAAACTACTGTCCTTTTAGGGCACAGCCCAGCATGTAACCACTCTGCCATTAGTCACGACTCATCCATGCTCCTCGTTCCTGGAAAACCAGGAGGCATCTTTCACGACCCTCTACTTGCTCCCACACAAACCAGCTTAGTTCCTGCAGTTTGCATAATTCTAGGAAGTTCATACCATTTCTGAAAAGTCCATTCCATGGTCTATCCACCCTATGGACATTATTTTCCTTAGGTTTTATTTTTATAGGTCCTATTGCTATTATAGGTGTCCTAGTGGCATCGTGGTTATGAGTTGGGCTACCATCTGCAAGACCTGCAGTTCAAAACCACTAGACGCTCTATGGGAGAAAGTCAGATTTCTACTCCCGTTAAGAGTTACTGTCCCAGAAAACATCAGGAGCAGACCTATAGGGTCTCTGTGAGTCAGTATCAACTCGCAGGCAGTGAGTTTGGGTTTGGTGACTACTAAACATGCGATTTTTTTTGTTCCTACATCCTCTTTTCATTATTGTACTTAAAGTATATTACCACTACACAAACATTCTAGAGAATTTGGAAACTAGGAAACAAAAAATAAGTGTAAAGAATTTAAAAGATATCAGTTCCCACATTAGAAAAAAAATGTTTAGCATTTTTAAGTATTCCCTTGATATAAATCTTTCCCAATCAATTTTGCTTCCTCAAAAGTTAGTCAGTGCTTTTTACTTCCTGAGTAGCCATAGCCTTCACCTAACTCTTGTCTGTGAAACGAGAGTGATTAAGCAAAAATGAAATGACAATATATACAATATGGTCAATAAATTCACCTGTTCCTTATTTTTAATGCATACCCTACCACGCCTCATATACATTGGAGCTGGGTTGCAATAATTTCCCATGAAAATACGGGGTCAAAGCAATGTTCAATTATTCATTTGTCTCCTATGAACACTGCACTGGGATTAGTTTCAGAGGTGAGCCATGTTCTATTTTCGTATTTGGTAAATTCCACAATCCCTTCCAGACCTACTCGCATTGACAAAATCCACACTGGTATGAGAAGACGTCAACAAGTTTGTGGAAAAATAGAATGAAAGATATGGGAATTTTTTCCATGAAAAATTTTGAAGCCCATTCCTGTCATTCTGCCCTGTAGGCATTGAAGAAATTCAATTCACTCTATGTTCTTGATTCTGGTTTCTACCTGAAGTTTGGGTAGCCAGAAGACATTGAAGATAGTCACTGAAGAGTTCTTACAGTTGGTACAATAAAGTTAAGGAAGGTACTAGAGAAAATGAATGATAGATTTTAAAAAGAAGCTTGGTACTTTAAAAAAGTAAATCAATTCAAGCAATAACTGCTTGCAGTTTAAAATAGTCCATGAAAAGTTAAGTGAAAACATACATACATGACTGGTTTGTTTTTTCCATTGGATAAGTAGAACTTTTGGTCCTTATTGTATTCATCAAATACTCCCCATCGGAGATGAGCCCATTCATGGACAAATGCCCTTCCTGTGGGAAAATATTTCAAACACTCAATTATAATCCCCCAAGCCCAAACCCTTTTCTGTGCTGTGGGTTCCTGCTCCAAGAGACTCTCTAGTACAAGGAAGAACTGCCGCATGGTGTTCTGAGGGGCCAATCTTCATAGAAACCAGCCATCCTCACACAGAGCATCTGGCGAGTTCTAACCACTAACCTTGCTATTAACAACGAATCCCTGAACCAGGGAACCAGCAGGTCTCCTTCTGGTGACAAAAGAAATAGCAACATCACCTTCTCACATGTGAGAAAACAGTCCTTCTGAACATTTAGTATGCTTTAATGTGTGTATTAAAAAAAATCAACGCTTGATTTCCTTAGAAAGAAAAATCTAATATGTAAGTATATGAGGGTAGTTTCAAAATAAAATCTTTATTAAACAAAATACTAAATGTGAAGCTATTGTTACTCAACATATTCTCCACCTACTTCTATACCTTTCTGAAGGGAATTTTTCCATCCTTCTAACCCTTCCCTGGAGAATTTTGCACTTTTTGGCTTATACCATGTCAAAACAGCAGTTCTTCTGTCTATGAAGTCCTCAAATCCTGTTCCTTCTCATATTTTTGAGTTTGCAGAAAAAAAGGAGTCTGAATAGGGCAAGAGAAGGGCTGGAAGGTGGCTGGGGTAATGTTTCTCAACTAAATTTTCGTAGGACAATCCTTGCTACCTTTGAAAAATGAGGAGGTCTATTGTATTGAAAAAAAAAAAACCCTTGGCACAACTTTCATGACCTTCCTCTTATCAATGCAGTTTTCGCTCTTCCTAAGACGTCTTTACAACAAGTCCTCATGAATGTCTTGAACCCTTCAACAAAATCTATCAGCCTTACCTCTTAGGTATCCTGAAACAGCCACCACAATCTTCTGAGCTGACTCATTCCATTGGCTCAGCAAATTCTCTGGAAGCCACTGTTTTGATTGGGCCATATATTTTTAAGGCAGACTAAGGAGCTGAGTGATTACATCACTGTTTGAACCTGATTTCTGTCATTCACTGATCACAACATCATGTTTGAACACATTTTTTTGCTGTTGTTCCAAATCCAGGCATGAATGAACTGGAATCCTAGTAGCATATTTTTTTTTTGCCTTACCTTCATCGATGGGTACTTTAGCTCATCAGATATATTTTTAAACAATTTTACTGGTACTTCATCCACATGCCATCAATTCAACCTGTCACCACAATAATTCTAGAATATTTTCTTCTTCCTTGTATGCTCATCAAATATTAGCGGAGCATCTAGTAAGTGCTAGAGAAAGGTGGAATAACGGCCTTATCTTCACAGAGCTGGCTGGGACTGGCATGTACACCAGATCACTACTAGGCCTGGCAATGTCACGGCGGTGTTGCTGGTTGGTGCTGGCTCTCATGGGAGCCAGCCACTCACCAGGTGATCGGGGCGACAGCACCCACGGGGCCTTCTCCAGCACGGCTCCTGTCAAATCAAACCTCCTCACTTGCCTGTGCCTCCTCTGCCTTTTTGTTTCGATCCATCACTGTCTGACCCTTGTCATCACCACTTAGTTGAGTTGTCCCCATTTCACATCTGAGTTACTGCCACAGTCACCCAATGGCCCTCTGATGCCACTTCCCCTGTGATATATAAGGGAGAAAGCAGCTCCTTAATATGACAGAATCTGGGCGCTGTTCTTCTCCACCACCATACGTCTTGCTCTTCTGCCCCACTCCAGATACCGATTCAGTCTGAGTGCTCATAAACTGTATAAAATGAATGCACCTACAAGTCTCGGAGCTCTGTGCATATTCACCATCCCATGGAGACCACTTGAATTGCAAGCAGGAAGGTCAATGGATAGAAGCTTCATTGAATTTTACAGCTCTCCACTTATTTGACTGGGGAGCTTTTGTGACACAGTGGTTTTGTGTTGGGCTGCTAACAGCAAGGTTCACAGCTCAAAGCCACCTGCCAGTCGGGGGGTGAGGGCAGGGAGCGGGGAAGACTTGTCTTTCTACTTTCATAAGCAGTTACAGTCTTGGAAGCTTGGAATGAGGTGAAGATTTAGCTTGTAGGATTGGGCCAGATTTTAATTTATAGTCATCTTACCTTATTATCAAATAATGAGGTACTTGAAGATGAAACTATTTTGAAGTTATCTGATATCATGAAAGATGCTACCAAAAGTACTTTAGTTTGTTGGGTTTGTGAGCCCTTGACGAGAATAATGCTATTGCTGATCCACTTTAAACATAAAATTGTTGAGTCCCAAGAAGCACAGTGGACTATTTCACCTGCCACCATACCTTGTGGTCCATACACATCCAACTTTTTTCCTGCCAGGAAGTCAGGAGTGAAGTAAATCTTTTCACCCTTTTCTCCACAATTTCCTATCTGCTCAGTGTAGGGTTTATCATCACCTGGAGGATTGGGGACAGCAACTAGAACATCGGCCTGAAAAGGAAAAAAATTACAAATTTAAATTACGTGAATTGACCAAGTTAAAATGATTTCACTTGTTTCTGGAATACTTCTATTTTAAAAATCTGGACTAGAAGAGAGAATTGAATTCGAAAACAAAGAACTTGATAATCTCACATTTTTGAGCGTTTCAAGTTTTGGCCTCACATACTCTGGCTTTGTCTTCCATTTTTCAGGAATCAGAATGGCTGCTGTTCTGAAGTAGAATCTTTTCTCTGTGGCTTCAAACATGTATGGAGAGGCCTGGGTTACCATGTCCTAGAAAGAAAAACAAAAACAAAGACAAAGGAACACACGTCAGAAGCATGATAGTGGCTCAAAGGGAGCTCAATTCCCCATCATCTGTCTTTTATGTCTTTAAGGACAATCGATTTAACAAGATAGGAAGGGGAAATTCAGAAACAGCTCTATTAAAAACAATAGTTACCTTTTTGAGGGGTGCACTGACCACATAGTGGGATGGTTATGCCTGACACTATTCCAGCCTCCCAAACTCACTGTAGATATCAGGCAGTTCCTGAACCCC
>PVJH01020182.1:0-41175 GCA_004026705.1 Nesogale talazaci | reverse complement strand
CGGACTTACACAGTGTCTGTGGATCTAATTGGCCCAACTCATCTTGTCATGCCTGGCAGCATCTACTGGTAGCTCACCTATGAATCATCTGGCTTAAGACCAGATGTCTATACCTAGCAAGGTATGAGCCAGAAGTCAGGATCACATATATAAATCATGGGCTATTATATTGAAGGTATAAAGATAAAGTAGCTACTCCCAGAATGACTACAGTTAGAATCAAGAAACAAACAAAGCTCACTGCAATTGATGGGTGCTAACTCCTGGCAGCCCTGTAGCATAGGGTGTGACTGCCCCCGCGAGTTTCCAAGACTCCAACTGGTTCTGAGCACAGAAAGCCCTGCCTTTCTCTCCGAGAGTGGCTGGTGGATTTGAACTGCTGACTTTGTAGATCGTAGCCCAATCCGTAGCCGCTATGCCACCAGGGCCCCCACACAGTTGGAACAGGCTGGCTGAATTTGGTGAGGATATGGCGCATTGCTCCAAATTTCCTATGTTCCTGGAATAAATGAAATTGAAAATTCATTGGCAGTCTCTACGGCAGCCTAGGTGGCCATATGGGTTATGTGTTGGGTTGTGAACTACATGACCAGCACATATCCAGAGGCGATGAGGTGGCTGTCTTCTCCCTTAAAGATTCTGAATCTCAGGAACCCACAGGGGGCAGTTCTCCTCAGTCCCAGAGGGTCGTCCTGAGACAGAATCGACTCCAGGCGGGTGAGTTGGTTTTGAGTTTGAGCCTCTATCCTGAGCCTGGTGGGGTAACAACTTTCTTCCCACAGACATGTATGGTGGAAACTTACACTCCCCGGGTTGGAATCCACCCAATGGCAGAGGTCCAGGTTTGTTTTTTGGTTCCACAAGAGCAGCAGCTCTGACTAGGCTGCATTCTCCCTTCCTCCATGTCCTTGGTCCCATCTCCACCAAAGCCCATTTGAAAACTGCTGTCTTCGATCAAGGACCGGCAGTCTTTTTCTGTAACGAGCCAGAGAGGGACTAGCGAAGATGGCTTGGTCCTTAGGGTCTCTGTGGCAAGGATTCGACTCTCCTGAGGAACAAAAGCAGTTGGAATCAATCAGGAAAGGCCTGGGTTCCCATAAATTGCAATGGACACTGAAACTTGACTTTCATGTACATGTCACATACTGTGCAATGCGCCTCCCCTCTCCCTGACTCCCCCCCAGTGATGGGAAGCTGTGCCAGTGGTCCTAAGCCTGTGAGCGACATACATGCAGCTGGAGAGCTATGCAGACGAGCCCCCGAAGACTTTGTTCTCTAAGAGGAGCGCCCCTACACAGACTGCTCCAGATGGGTCTTTCTCCATGGGCCCGGAACCTCACCTTCATCCATGAGGAGGCATCAGGGAAACAGAGATTTTTAGCATCTTGGGAAAAAATGGAGGGCTTGCCAGCCTTTCTCTTAGGGACAAATAGCAGTGTGCTGTAGACGTGTTCTTTATGATGGAACATCTCAGGGTCCCAGGACTGGAAAAGGCGCCACAGCGACTGGTCCTCCATTCCCTTTGTCATCTCCCTTCCATATTGCCACCCATCGGCTCCCCAAACTCCTGCAGCTGCAGCCACGCCACCTCCTGGGCCAGCTCACTGCACCCCCCAGACAGCACTGAGGGCGCAAGCTGCTCCCCTGCAGAGCGGCACCTGTCTCTAGCGACAGCCTCTACAGGACACACTGGGAACCGTGAAGCGCAATATTAACACATCAGGTTAATTTCATGCTCTACTTGTCTTGGGCTGATATGAACGAAAATTAAATTTTGCGCTAATCAGCCCTAGCGTTCAGCATGCACGACACAAATTTGTGATTTCTGGCAACGGCGGTTAAATCATATTTATGCTATTGTGTGGGGCCCGAATAACAGGGGGACGCTCTTACCAGCAATTAAACTCCCAGGTTGACAGATGTCACTGTGAGCACATACAGTGCAGAGTTTTCTTAGCAAGTGAAAGGCAGAAAGGCTACAAGCTGGGGGGAGGAGGGAGGCTGCATTTAATTTTTCAATTTTCTCCTTTCCTTTGGATGGCTAGTTTTGAACATTTGACCGATGCAAATGACTTTGCTCTCGGCCTTGGTTGCTTCTCCTCTTTTTGTCTCGCTTTGAAAAGAGGTTCTTCGGGTAAGCCAGGAGGAGTGCTTTCTTCTTCCTGAAGTGCTAAAGAAGAGGGACTTTGGGGACATCTAAAATAGCACTCTTCTGAGTTGCAGATGGCTTATTGCGGGGGTCCTCAAACTTTTTAAACAGGAGGCCAGTTTAAACTGTCCCTCAGACCGTTGGAAGACTGGCCTAGAGTTAAAAAAACAACAACAACAAACTACGAACAAATTCACTGCAGGCCCAGGATGAGTAGGCTGCTAAGCAGGACAGGCAGCTGTGGCAAAAACACCTGGCGGCTGGATAAATGTCCTCGGCGGGCCGCACATGGCCCATAGGCTATACTTTGAGGACGCCTAGTTGGGTGAGAGCAATTGGCTGGAAATGTAAGGGAATCCTGAGTGGTGCAGAGGATGCACATGATCTGTGGTTAAACAAAAGTCTGGAGGCTCATGTCTGACCAAGGTGCCGTGGGAGAAATGCCTGGTGGTTCACTTCAAAACAAAACAAAACAGACAGCCCATGAAAACCCCAAGGAGTCCAGTTTTACACTGACCTACATGGCATCACCATGAGTCCGAGTGGACGCCAGGGCAACTGCTTGGGGACTTACCGATCCCCAAAGGTGCATGTGGACTTGCCGGGTGAGTGAATCTCATCAACTTCAAGGGTATCTTTCTCAGCAGGGAGGGTGCTTGCCCTGTCCGGGGGCTAGAGGGTCTCGTATTTTCCTCTTCTTATGAGTCAGTTGCTAGCAGTTGCTCTGTGAGGGCACCGTCGCATAGGTCTTATTTCCTGGAGATGTTAAGAGCCACTCAGTATACACTGACTCCAGATGGATCGCTCTCCACAGTCTCTGCTAACCCGGTCTTTATCCACAGAAAGCATCAGGGGAAACGGACCTTCAGATCCTGGGCAAACATTTCACGCCAGAGCTACTGAGTGTGCTCAGAGAGAAGCCCTCTAGGTACACCGTTCCCTGAGAGATGTGCTCCTGGCTACTCTGCAATGGACACAGGGGGCAGAGAAGGTCTTACAAGTTCTGTGTCAGGAGGATGACCAGCTATACCCATTGACCTGGGACTGAGGGATCTCTGGAGACTCAGGTCATTCACATTCAAGCTGGGACAGCCCCACGCTGACTGGGGTGACTGGTCACCCCACCCTTCAGGACTAGGGGAGACAGATGAGTGTCTCTAAACGATGTTGATGGTTAACCTGCCTGACTGCTAAGTAAAAGGTGGGACAGTTGAGTCTCATTAGTGGGTACCTCAGTAGAAAGGCCAGCCAGCAAAAACCATGTGGAACACGATCCGACTCTGACACACAGGAGTACACCCTACGTCAGAATCAACCCCACATCAATGGGTCTGCTGGCTTGCTGTTGGTTTAGGGATGGACCAGCAGTCCTGGGCTCCTTGTAGATTTTTAACTGTCCCCAACAAGTCTCTGATGATTGTCTCTAAATTTTGGTGGGCCCCCCTCTGACAACTCCATGGATCTCTCAGGAGGTCAACTCCTTCTTCTTAATCTTCCATGTGTCCAGTCTCTTCCACATGAGTGAAGGGTCCACATTGGCTGGGGAACATCTGGGAGAGGGTGACCAGTACACCACTTGCTTCTTTGACCCCTAACTGGTGACAGGCAGCACTCGGGAGTCTTTTTCACTCGCTTGAGCTGACCACCTTCCGAATCCTGAATTCCAGACAGCCACTGCCCAGCCAGTCGATGTAAGATGGCACAGGAGGTCAGACCAACTTCACATCTGGACTGGGCTGTTGATCCCGAAGCAGAGGGAACCCAAGAGGCCACTGTAAAGGGAAACCAAAGGGCAGAAGGTCTAGTGCAGCAAGGGAAGTGGCCTCAGACCTCAGGCCAATAGGAGGGATGAAGAGTGCAGGTCCCAGAGCCAAAGATTAGGTTAAAAGGAACTGACTCAGGATCGGACCCAAAGAAAACTGAGCTTCCAGGAGTTTGTTCCATTGCATGCTGGTCCTGCAGAAAGGGGGCAGCTGTCATTCTTTGTGCCAGAGGACCAGCCTGTCTGGTTGGTGCTCCACCTGGATTCGGACTTGAGTCCTTTTATCACCTGGAGCTTTGACTGTGAGCATCCCTGCAGCCAGGTGTCTCTACAGCTTCTGCTGGTGGGGGCAGCCTCGTGATATGATGCTCACAGGTATAAGACTCTTGTGTGATCATGACCAGGGTCAGGACAGAGAGTCGGCCAGTTCACCCTGGCCAGGCAATCCTAGCTGTGGTAAAGCAGTGGCAGTTTACCATACTGGTTGGTTGGAGGGCCATAATCCTGAGTCCTGGAAGCTCCTGACTCTCCTCCCACTCCCTACTAGCCAGCCATGAAGCTCTCTCACCCTGCCACCTCTTCAGTCAACAGCTGGCACCCGAACGGGGAAATGCTTGGCACCGCAGGGCTGTTCTGTCGGGTCTGCTTTTGAGTCTCAGCAGCTCCAGTGTACATGCTGTTCCTAAACTCCGAGCTCACCTTTCTTCCTCACCCAGGAAGACACACCAGGGTGCCTGTGACACACACGGAAGATGCAGTATTTGGATAGAGTGATTGATGGTCTGGGTGGTGGGGATGGTGTGTACGCAGCTACTCACCTAAAAGTTGGCAGTACGAACCCACGCAGGGGCACCGTGGAAGAGAGATCTGGTGATCTGCTTCCATAGAGATTGTAGCGAGCACACACACACACACACACACACACACACACACACACCTGAAACCAGAGCACTGCTGAGAAGGTCGTATGGAGCAGAGTCACCCTGCCACTCACTAGGTCCTCAGGAGTCAGAATTAACTCAAAGGTGACAGACTTTTGAAATTTTTAGTAGAGTGAATCATTTCAATAGTCATCACTTGTATTAGTAGCAGATAATAGTTATACTATGTTCTGGATACTTTACATGTGTTAAGGAATTCAATCCACACAGCATCCTATGAGGTGGCAGGAAACCTTTTGTCCCCCCCAAACCCGCTGCCATGAAGTCTGTTTCAACTCATGGCAACTTTGCATGGGGTTTCTGAGGCTACAACTCTTTTGGAAGCAGATACCCTCATGTGTGTCCCTCTGGGTGGCTAGTGGGTTTGGATGGCCAACTTGGAGTTGTCACCAGGCCGACCTATCATCCCAGTCTTACAGAGGCGAAACCAAGACAGGCTAAGAGCATGTAGTTTGCTGATGTTGAAGCAGCTCGAGGGGGGCAAGTATGTCGTTGTGGCTAGAGGCAGCGCCCGGAGGTTAATGGGAAACATTGGCATGGAAAAGAGCAGAACACGGTCAGTATCTTGTCCTCAGGATAGTTGGAGAGACCTGACCAGCTGGCCTCTGGCCAAGACAGCGGGCGTCATCTGTGTGAACTGACACCAAGAGCCAGAGGGGCTCAAGGGCACTCCGCTGATGCCAGTGTGACAGATGATGATGAGATTGGATACCTCCTTCTCCCATACCTGGGTTCCTCCAGACCAAACCATACCAACCAACCAGCCAACCAACCAAACCAACCAATCAAACCAACCAAACAAACCAAATCAACCAACCAACCAACAAACCAACCAAACATATAAGACAGTCTAAGGAGAGGAGCCAGGGAAAGCCCTGGATTGACTGATTCTCAAAGTTGATCAGGATTATATACCTACTTCTCCAGGGTGAGAAAATAACTGTCAGCATGAGAAGGCAGTCTACATAACTCTTGCACCCATGAGATTTCCCAAGGGTCCCCGAAAGCTAGTTATATCTCTTGCAACCTTTTCTACTTACATTTTCTTTTCCTTGCTGGAGGGGAAAACTCAACACCTTCCCAGGTTTACTCAGGAAGTGGACAGGACAGAGGCATATGCCCACACAGGTCATTGCATGAGGGCTCTGCCTTCCCCTCTCCTCTCACCACCACCAGCCTGTGTAATTCTCCTACAGTCTAGGGAGGGGTGAGTGGTTCCACTGGCCATGTTTGTCTTGGGTCTGTCATGTATGGCATAACGATGTTTGGTCTCTTGCAGCACGGAGGTATCTCCACTCCTCAACCCTTGAGACCCAAGAGCCTTGAAACCTGGAAGGTAAGATAGGGCCCTCTGCCCTGCTGTGATCACTGTCCAGAGACAGCAGGCCTTGCGGCCCAGTGAAGCTGCTCCAGGGAGGTAACAAATACGACAGAGGGAAACGCATCCTCTCAAACCATCTGATTGCCCACTGACTCCACATGCCCTGGACACTCGGTCTGGGCAGTCATCCCGATGCTTTGACGAAGCCCCAAGGTAGTGAGACCAGGCTTCCTGGTAGTGCAGTTGGGTAAGAACTGGACAAAGAACTGCCAAGTTGGATGTTCAAACCTCCCAGCCACTCTGCGGAAGGAAGACAAGACCAGCTGTCCCCATACAAACGTCTATGAGTCGGCATCCATGGGGGCGGGGTGGGGGGTAGGGGGCTTGGTTTGGGTACCTTTAAAGAATATCATCCACCCCAAACACCAAAGCTTTGTGCTACCCGTGACAACTCCGTCCCTGGGGGTTGGTTCACACGGGCACTCCCAGCCCCAGGACGTAGCTCAGCTTCCATCCGTGCACCAGCTCTGATGGGCACCGAGGCTGGCTGCTTGGGGGGCAGTTGTGCGGAGAAGGAATCCGAGGCCGACTCTGGGCTTAGCATGCAGGTGGTGACAGCATCTGACATGCTCCTGAGGACGGCGGAAGGGGAAGCACCCTTGAGGGGCATGTGCAGACGTGCTCTCTGGAAAGTGTGCTGAGGACCTGTTTGTCAAGTGGATGAAGGCAAAGCTTGGTTTCCCCTTTACGCCAAAGCCTCAGACCCCAGGGGCCCCTGAGCTGTTAGCCTTCAAAAACAACCACGCATGGCAAGGTAGAACTGGCCCTGGGGCTTGAGTTGCCAGCGTTTCGTAATCGCTGTTTGTTTTATTCTGTTTTTTAGCGGGTTAGAGCAGCCCTTCAGACATCGATCATCTCTGCAGAAGGTGTAAAGTGGACCAAGTAGGTAACTGGCTCTTCAGCCGCTGATCCCACAGGGGGCAGCAGAGAGTAGCAGAGAGACTGGCTCGGGCAAGTGCTGCTACTGCTGTGTTTCTGGGGTGGATTTTGACACACAGAGGCTCTATGGAACAGACTAGAGTACCAGGACTTTCTCCCGTGGCACTTTGGGTGGGTTCCGACAGCTGCCTTATGCATAATCATTGCCCCACCAGGGCCCTCCAGGAAAGCCCTTCCAATCACCCTTCCTTCTCCTGGAGAGCTAGCCAATCCTGTGGACTCACTGCCCAGATGGCCGTCTGCACAAATGGTGTGGCCCTTGTCTAGGACCAAGCAAGAAAGGCAGGAGGGAAGGGGGACTTTCTTTGGGAGTCTGGAGGGAGAGCAGCCTTCTTGGGATGCCGGACTGCTAGGAGAGCAGGGAGGAGGAGGACGCATGAGAGAAGGCTCTCCGTGCCTATGAAATTCCAGACTCTCATGAAAGGTTCAACCCTGCTTGAGGTGGCTAAGTTCCCAGTTTCCAGAAGAGAACTCGGAGACCTGCCATGACTACGTGCTTTGCCAAGATCACCTGACTAAGGGGAGGCAGCGTTGACCTGTGAACTCTGATCTTCCTGGCCCCAAAGCTGACATTGGTGTGCTGTGAGAAGGAGGCAGGAAGGGGGACCACTGTGAGGATGTCTTTTGGGGGTCTCCTATTTTGGACATGCTGTCAGCTTAGATGTCAAAGGACATCATGCTGGGGGAAGTAGAGGGGCCTTGAGAAAGAGGAAAACCCTCTTTGAAACAGATTGCCACATTGGCTGCCCTCATGGGCTCAAAAGTGATGACATTGTTAGGACAGGGTAGGACTGGCCAGTGCTTCCCTCTGTGTGCATGGGAGTGGATATGAGTCAGGACCAATTCCATGACACACAACAACAATAACAGCAGCAACAATAACAACATTGGTCTAAGGGAACCACGTCCCTGGCACAACCTCCTTTCTTCTGATGGCTATGGATGCCCCCATATTGAGAAGTATCTTTGGCATCCAGGTCCATATACCCTCTAAGGCAGGGCCAGGGTGGACTTGAGGAACTAGGTCGTGGGTAGGAAGAATCAGGCAGGATCTGTAATATGGTGATAAAGTCTGCTGGGTGGACTGCCTCCCTCAGGGCACCCTGCAGAGCGTGGGGAGTGCCAGCCTAGAGACAAATCTGAGGGGGCAGGTGACGATGGGCCAGTCTTCTCTTAGACCAGCAGTTCTCAACCTGTGGGTTGCGACCCCATGTGGGGTTACACGATCCTTTCACAGGGGTTGCCAATTCATAAGAGTAGCAAACTTATAGCGATGAAGTAGCAGTGAAAATAATTTTATGATGGGGGGGGGGTGTCACCACAACATGAGGAACTATATTAAAAGGGTCTTGGCACTAGGGAGGTTGAGAGCCACTGTCTTCGACCCCCCTTTCCCTTGTGAACGTGAGATCTTATTCGCCATCTTGCGCCCTTCATTCTGCTTATCCCATTTCTTCTGGACCCAGCAGCCTACAGAAGTGACCCCCTGGGTGCAGCCCAGAGCTGAACAGCTGCAGAAGAGAACAGTGCAAGGGACGGATGACGAAGAGAGGCTTGTGGAGAGCTTGACGGGAGCGCACCATGGAAGCCAGGGATACAGCTGCCCAGCCTGGGAGGGAGCTCATCACACTGCGAGGCCAGGGGCCAGAGCCAGGACCAGAATCCAAGACTCTCTCTCCGGGTCCAGGAAGGCTGTGCCCTCCCGGCCCCCTGTAGGTGCAGAGACCAAAGCTGGTGGGTGTGAGAACATTTGAAACTTGGGGTTGTTGGCATGAGGTATCTCTCAATGTTCTGTTTCTAAGAACTGGTCTGTCATTGTCCTGCTTTTATTTTCTAAGCAAACACACATGAATCTGATTGCGATTCTGTGTTCTTTCCAAACCTCATGAACTTTAAAGCAGGACTGGGCCTCCTCCCACCTTCTGTTCTGGTCTGGTTTGCCTTGACGGCACTCCCCGCTCTCCAACACCCTTTGCCTCTCTCTTCCTTCTGGGTCTATTGTCCGTCTCCTCTTCCAGGATGGGTTCAAGAGGGGAGGGGTTTCCTTGGTATTGGGTTACTGCTAATTCCCTAGTGCCCAGACAGTCCTGGCACACTTGTCGGAGGAATGGATGAAGTCACGATGCCACTGGGTCAGACGCCATGCCATTTGACATTTGGGGGAGATAATTTATAAATATTAATAGAGACGATCCAGGAGCATTATTGTAGACGGCTAGATGATAACTATGGAGGGACACCTACGTACATGTTGATGATTGCTGTGCTAGTGCGGGGACCTGACAGGATGACCCAGACCCATTTGATTCTCTGTGTTTCAAGTTCCAACAGGCCCAGGCCTCCTTTGTTGTTCAGTGTCCAGAATTCCTGTTCTTGGTCAAATGGCCAATTGCGAATGTCTACTGACCTCCGGAGAATCTCTCACTGTCCTCTCTGGTCTGGACAACACAGACCTTCTCTCCAGATATCTGAGCAAGCCAGCCAGCGGGGCTCTGTGTCCCCAGAGGGCCCCTACCCCCCACCCACTGCAGTCAACAGAAGCACGTAACTGGTCCCTGTCCCCATGATGCTATCTGTGTGGCTTTATCTCTGTCCTCCTCTGTAAATGTCAGCTCTATTTCTCTTGTCTGCCCACAGCATTTCCTGCACAGCAAAAAGAAAAAGAAAAAAAAATATGTGAAAGGACTTTAAAAATGACTCTGACTTCCGCCAGCACACTCTTTCATACCTCCACTTCCAGAGAAAGAAGGAAACCCTGAAGTCAGAGGCAGCTGGACCAGGCTAAAAGTGTGCACAAACCACAGGTGCCAGTTGATAGGAAAGGTCGCTGAGACTGGGTCTGGGAAGATGTGGCTCCCCAGGGAGTACCTCTTTGCACCTCTCTCGGGACTTGGTGGAAGCAACTCCCTCTGCCTGGAGTGCTCTCTGCCCAGAGTTGCTGGTGGGGATTTGCTGCCCTCAAGGTCGAGTTCTCTAGGAGTCTCTCTGGAGCCCTTTCCAAGGCAGAATGGTGTCGCAGTCACATGTTGGGCTGGGAACTGATAGGTCCAGGGTTTGAAACCTCCAGCTGCTCCAGGGGAGAAAGACGGGCTTTCTCCTCCAGTAGACAGCAACCATTCTGGAAACCCACAGACGCAGTTCCACCCTGTCCTATTGGGCCACAGGAGGCAGCATGGACTCGATGGCTGTGAGTTAGGTTTAGGGGTTCCCTGGTTTCATACCCGGGTGTCCAGTCTTCAGAGCCAGGCAGCTGGTTTATTCTATGTGGCTGCATCACGTGACTGGTGGAAACCAGCATTGGTCTACTTTTAAAGTTCCCAGGAGATCCTAAAGCGTAGCCAGAAACAGACCTCCTGTCTCCTGTGTGGAGTTTTCTTGCAGTCTGTGCCTGCAGCCCACGAGCCCCCTTTCCCGTCCAACCCTCAAGGAGAGATTAGTTCCCTCTGAGATGAAGCCTTAGTTTTTTTTTTTTTTTTTTGGCATCACTGCCCTCTGGTGGGAGTAGGAGGCCCAGCCTTGCTCCTGGACAGCTGCTACTGGATTTGAACCGCCAAGCCAGTGGGTTGCAGTCCTGCACTCAACCACTCCACCACCGGGGCTCAGCCCCAAGCCTTAACTTGAATGTCATCTCTTAAGCTGATCAACATCATTCACAATGACCGCAGGGCCCCGGCAAGGAGCTTGAATGCTGACAGCCTAGACTGGATTCACAAAAGCCTCTCTGCGGGTAAGGTAGGACAGGCCGATGTAAATGACTATAGGCGCTGCCCAGACAACCACAAGGATCTTGGGTCTCAAGGACACATGGCCCAGGCTGCCGCTGACCCTGTGAGATGAAGGTAGTCAGCTGTTTGCACAGGCCCAGCAAAGCCCTCCCTGGAACCCAGGGCCATTGTGTCACTTCAGATCGACCCCTCCATGGCAATTGGACGTACCCATGTGTGGCAGTTACATAATCTGTCAACTTGCAAAGAGGTGGAGTCTAGCCTGTCAGTCGGGTTACAGCTTGATGACCTCCTTTGGAGGCACCGCGGAGATCAAGAGCTCACTAGAGTCAGGACACACGGACTCTCCCTGCGAAACATTCCTGGTGACATGCTACATGGAGCGACGTCCATGCAGCCAGAGCCCCGGAGCTGGAGGAGCCACATGGAGACCCCTGACAGCACTGAGCAGCTTCCACCGCCACTGCATCCATGAGACTTTCCACCCACTGGCCTGTGATCTTTCTGCACTCTGTGTCATTGCATGTGTTAGTGAGTCCGAAGAGGAAATTTATGGACTAGTATTGGATGTATAGGTTAATATCAGACGTATGGACTTGATCTGGGCTGCGATGTTTTCTCAATATACAATGACTCTTTTATGTAAAGCGCTTTCTCACACACTTATAAAAGAATCTCCCGAGATTTGTTTCTCTAGTTTACCCGGACTAACATTCCATGTCTGTAGTGAGCTGTGGATTCGGCCTGTTTGGTTCAGACCCGGGGGTATTTCGCAGCCATCATTCCTTAGGTAATACATTCTACAGCTTCCTCCTGCATTGGTCTGGCTTCCTTGGCCTAGGACTCGGACATTGTAATCCTAGAACCTCGATTCATCAAGATCTGAAGGACCCTTAGCCGTCACGCACCCCAACTGTTCTCATGTGGGGCTCAGTGGGGGAGACTCTCTTGCTGCTTCATGCCAGATACAAAGGACTGCAAAAGTTCATGGGAAAATGGAATAAAAAGACGACTGAGTTTTACTCCAACTATTTTTAAGTATGTGAGGTTTTTTTTTTTTTCTTTCTCAGGAGGGGTATCTCTCATCTTTAGGTAACTGGAGAGGATTTTGGCACTCCACCAGGAGTTCAGAACATGGGCTTTCTTCGAAGCCGCTGGCAAGAAAGGCTCAGTATGTAAGTGACTTGCTCAGGCGCCCGGCACCTGCAGGCAGGCCTCGGCTCCTGAGGCTCAGGGCTGTCCTGTAGACCTCTGCTGTCACGGCCACCTCCGAGTCTCCGAGATCAGTGCTTCTCTGAGATCAGTGCTTCTCCTCGCTCAGCCACTCGCTCTTCCCATTGGCCCTGGCAGGAGCCTCCGCCCGTGGCTCTCCATGTCCGGCAGCCTACCCTGGCAGAGGTGGGTGGTTCTCGGGTTAGCTCTCACCTGGTCCTTCTTGGGCCTCTGGGCAGCTACTGATCTCAGTGGGAGGATTTTCCTCATGTGAGGGTGTTACATTTTGATGGAGGGTTGGGTCAAAGTTTGCAGAGCAAATTGGCGTTCCGTGGAACAATCAACGGACAGGTATTTTGTTTCATAATATTAGTTGCAACCTCTCTCAATCTTCCGACATCCCCCCCTGTTCCTCCTTAAACTTCCATTTTGTTTCCTGGAACCTTGGGAGGGAGTGTCGGCCCAGCTGATACCCCAATTTGGGGCCTCTGGAACTCTCCAAGGATGCATTTCTGTCGGCTTATGCCCCCCAGATTGTGCGTAACTGCTACAGCAGCCGCGGGGAACTAATATGGGGGAGCAGTTATCCGGCGAGCTCATGGGATTAAGGGATGCCGAATGTGAATAAAGTCTTGGGCCCATAGCCAGCCCATAGTACATGTCCCGCTTTTGAACAATTTAACAATGTCCTGCGGTGTTTTAAAATTAAAATAAATATATTACAATACTATTTTTGCGTTCTATGAACATTTTTGTTGCTCCATCTAGACCAAATTTTTAATCAAGAAAACCCCACCCCCAGTCAATGGTGTCCCGCTTAAAATCTGGTCACTTTACGCTTAATGTCATGTCTCTAGCTCATCTGTATCTTCTCAAGTGCTGCCCCCCACCCCCCACGAAGGTGAGGATGTCATTGACACCACCTGCTTTCTTGACACCCACTAGGGGAAGACCTGCGGGCGTGGGCCTCCAGGCAGGTGCACTCTGCCCTGCAGAGAGACTGGGGAGGGAGGGTGGGTTTCGGTGAAAGGCAGACTTGGCTTCCCCCACCCAAGCTTGTTGCATGTTGACTGGCCCACCGTCACCACAGGTGAAAATTCACCTACAAAATTCAAGCTGAGCATTAGGTCATCAGTGTGCAGAGAGAGGGGCTGCATTGAAGGATCTGTGCTTGCCTGACCCAGAGCAGACGAGCCTTCCTTCCCTGCCTGCACCCTGCGTGAGCACTGCAGCCAGCAGGCACACCTGGGGGCGGTGATATTCCCTGGCTTGAAGGCAGGCATCTGACCCTCGGCTTACTCTCAGCCTGTGAAGCCAAGAGAGGCCCACTCCAATTTCATCCTTTTTAACTCAGCACACCTAGCCATGCAGAGGAAATCAAATCAAATGTCTAGAGCAGCTGATGAGAACCGGGGATGCTACCCGCTACTGATCAGCAATGCCCTTCCTTTAGAATCATCAGAAGAGAGAGAGAGAGAGAGAGAGAGAGAGGAAAAAAGGAAACATCAGAAGGATGAAGAGACTCCCCAGTTGAAAGGAGGGGGGCTAGTTTGAAAATTCATGGTAAATATTTCTGACTGAACTAGCTAATTCGGGAAAGAGCAGAAAGAAACGAAACATTTAATTAATATTCTCTGTGATATTTAGAAAGATATTTAACTGATCAAATAAGAGGTTGACGTAAAATAGGTGCAAGCAGACACCCAGCAGAGCTCTTAGGAAAACAGAAAAGGGAAAAAAATCAGCTGAGAAAGGGGCTGGCAGAATTGTTCATGTAACCAAAAATTAGAATTACCGAGTGAGACGCTCACTCAGAGACATTCCCCCAGAACTCAGAATCATTACGAAGGCACAAGACTATGTACATCAGAAAATTTGGAATCCCAACCCAGAGAAAAATCACCGGCTCCTGTAAACAGGAGAAATACACGAGCTGCAAAGGGAGAAGATGCATGCTGTTATGTTTCAACTCTTTATTGCAGTCATGCTCTCAGTCTGCCTCATTGAAGGTCTTTCTCTTGAGCGCTGACCTCCTTTTACCAAGGATGATTGCCTTCTCCAGGGACTGGTCTTCACATTCTCTCTTCCAAGAAGCATTCTGACCCCACGTCTTCTAAGACAGACTTGTTCATTCTTCCAGGAAGCCCATGGTTCGTTCATTCATCATCACCAGCATTGCGATTCAGGTAAGTCAATGATTTTTCATTCTTCCTTCTTGGTTGTGCAGTCCTTGCCTGTAAATGAGGTGATGGTATCCTGGCTCATAGCAGATGCACCTTAAACCTTAGAGGACAATCGGTGCTTTTGAACACATAAGGAGGTCTTTGGCAGAGAGTTGATGGCTGCAATCTGTCATTCGATTTCCTGAGCGCTGCTTCCATGAGCACTGATAGTAGAATCAAGAACAGCAAAGTCTTTGACAACCTGGTCACTGCACATTATCCATCTCCCATCTCAAAGGATGCCTACCCACATTGTGTATCCCAGTGTAACATATAACAACAGAGTAAACCCAAATGTTATAACACAAAAACCTCAGTCAGAACAGGGACCCTTTTCTACTACTAAGACCACACTAAGAGATTAAATTTCAAGATGGAAATCCCAAGGGAAAAATTCCCAAATTTTCTCCCCTAAAATTATTCTCTTGGCTCATTCTTAATAGAGAGGGTCCCTCTTTAATATTTGAGCACAATCTGGATTTCTTCTTTTGTCACCCTAGTCTCTAACATCGTTTACTGAAATGATCGAGTGCCTCACCAGCAGCCCCAAATTAAATTCTCAGACCTTCAGTATCTTACATGGTCCAGTTTTCAATCCCAGTTTAGAGGGCCATTCAGGCTGACCAGGGCTGCATGGAGAGACTATATATATTCATACCCCCAGAAGAAAGAGTAGATAGGCTTGGCAGAAGGCTCAGGTATGCCTACAACTTCTAGGTTTCTTTCTTTCTTTCTTTCTTTCTTTCTTTCTTTCTTTCTTTCTGCCATACATCTTCTCAGTAAACCACCACATTCATAAGCACCCAGAGCTTTCTATTCCAGGCTTTTGTACGATCCAGGAAAACTGTCCCCAATCAGCCACATATTGTGCAGATGCAAAAATATCCTACAAACATGCAAACAAAAAAACCTGTATGAAATAACATGCAGAAAAAGTATTAAAAGTCCAATTTACCATGACAGAGGAAGGTTTTGTTCCAGGAAAGCAAATAGGGCTCCACACGAGTAAATCTATTAATGAATTCATTTCTCTAGTAAGTTAAAGGAGAAAACCCATATGACTTTCCCCATGAGTACTGAAATACATTTCACAAAATACAACATCTTTTCCTCATTAGAACTTTCAGTAAGTTCCATAGAGCAGCAAGCGTCTGTCTACTGTAACAATGTAACAATAGGGCCATCTTCATAAGGGTGGGAACAGTACAAGGATGCTCTTAGTCTCTCTGGTGTTGAGCAAGAGAGCTGTGGAGTCCTAGCCAAAGAACTGTGAGAAAGAAATAGGAGGGAGAAAGATTGGAAGCAAAGAGAGAACATTATAGTCATTTCAGCAAAAGGAATTTTTAAAAAGTACTGTTCAGCTGAAATATCTCAGATCGACTAATAAGAATTTAAGCCCCAGTGGCATAGTGGTTGTGCAGCCCACTGGGCTGGCGGTTCAAGTCCAGTAGCAGCTTTCCAGGAGCAAGGCTGGGCTTCCTACTCCCACCAAAGCAGTGATGCCACCAAAAAAAAATTAAGTTAAAGTGTAGGATATAAGAGAAATACACAAAACAACATTTATCTATCTGTCATCCATCCATCCATCCATCCATCCATCCATCCATCCACCCACCCCCTCAATCTATCAAACTGTTATTAATGCTGTTATTTAAAAACCTCCTATCTTAAATAAATGGTTTATTATTATTGAAAGGAATGGATTGTGAGGAAAGTAAAAACCTCGAGGAAGGAGAGGGTTCAGAAGAGAAAATAATATGAACACAAACTGTTTTGCTCATTGTTTTATAGCCACAACCCATGAGCACAGAGAAGTCCCTTTAGCAAACCACACCAGCCTGGTATAAAGATTCAGGCTTTCCCATCATAGAACAGCGGAGGACTTCTGACTCTGGTGTTTGGAATTTAGGGCTGCAGCTCTGGGTTCTGGGTGCACCCCTGGGTGTGTGGGTGCAGGGCAGCCATGCTTTATCCAGATTTGAACAGAAGGACACTCGATAGACACTCGCCCCAGGAAGAAGCAGATGGCACAAACTACTGAAGTCTTTCCTCACCGTGCAGTGCCAGGTGGGGTTGTGCTCCTTGCCAAACAACTTGATTTGGACCGCGATGCCCTGCTCTGTTTGATTTTTCCAATAGCTGAGTAACAGACACCATCCAGTCCTGCAGCTATCTTCGACAGGTCCACAGTTTTGACTAGAGCCTTGCGGTGGGTGGCACAGGTGAGAGCTGCCCTCCCTAAGAAGCCAGGGATAGTCACTTCCTGTATAGCTGTGATATCCCATTAGGCAACAGCATGGAGAAAGGTCCACATTTTGAATACCCACTGTCTCTATATGATGCATAGGAATAATCAGAGCTGGAAATTTCATGAACTTTCACAGCCATCAGTCAATTCTGATTTAGAGTGACCCCATCTAAAATTTCTGAGGCAGTAAGTTTTTATTGAAGCAGATCTCTTCACCATTTTCCTGGGCAGTGGCTGATGGATGTGAACTGGTAACCTTGTAGTTAGCAGCCCAACATTTATCTGACAGAGTCCCCAGAAATTCTATTTCTTTGAGACCAATATGAAGAAAATCATCAATTACACTTAGGCATGCAAGAAAACAACAACAACAATTTATACTCATAAGTATAGAGATAGTACAGGGCATAGAAAATATTCATGGAAGGTTGGAAATGAAAAGGAAATGGAATTTTCCAGAAACTTTTTGAAACCTTCTTGTAACTCAAATTAGTGTATATGTTTAATCCCAAAGATAGAACTCAATGAGATATCTTTGGGGAAACCAGAATAATCTTATTCTAGGGTTAATCTGAAAGAATAGATGTAAGAGAAGAGTCTCAAAGTTCCAAGATGAAAAGTCTAATGCAGTGACCCTTACACAACCAAATACTGACACCAGGTCTAAGTTATTGTGACAATTAACTATCCATATTAGTTTCTCTTCTGGACCCTCTCCTGCCTCAGGGTTTTTACTTCACAATCCATCCCTTTCAAAAATAATAAACCCTTATTTAAGATATGAGTTTTTAAAATAGCAGCAATAATAGCAGTGTGATAGGTAGATGGTTGAGGGGGTGGATGGATGGATGAATAGATAGATAGATAGATAGATAGATCAATGCTGTTAAGGGCATTATGTCTGGGGGGGGGGGGCGCCCGTCATACTATGCAACTGGAGAGAAGGATACACAGCAAGCCAGCAAATACAAGTGCTGTTTGAATGAGTGGAGGAAAGACTGGGTAATTGAAATGTTATTGTGACAATTAACTATCCACTTAAGGGAAAATGAAATAAAATCATTTTAATAAAACCCCATAACAACAGAAGAAAATACGGGTGAGTGTTTCGGAAATCTTGATAGAGAAGAAGGCTTCTGCCACATATAATAGAGGCCTTATCATGTTTGGAAACACTGACACATTTGATTAGACACACATCTTAAATATCTGCACAACAATAGACAGTATAAACAAAGTTGAAAGATGAATGGCAGTCCAGGGGGAGACAAATGCCACTTGTATAATAGAGAAAACAACAAAGTGAAAGAGGAGAGGTAGTCATGTGACCAGAACAAGGGTGGTTTAAGATCAGAAATTCCATTGGCAAATTGAGCAGATAATCCAAGAAGCCGGACTGTCCAATCTACGAAGCCAAAGAATAGAGCATTACAATTGGAGGAGGACTACCTGTGATACGCAGAGAGCGCTATCTTGCTTTTTTCAGTGACGAGGACCAGAAACTCTTCCCCATGGAGATACAAGGCTACAGCCTTCTGGCTGGATCACACCTCATTGCAAAGAGAGCTAAACAAGTAGAAAGTCGATGTTTGCAGAATGATGAGGGCAACAAATGAACACATGTGCTGGACACAATGGATGGATGGGTGGATGGGTTGTGATAAGAGTTGTATGAGCCCCCAATAAAATGATAAAAAAACAACAAAACAGAGTAAAAATCCCCCAAAACGGACCAATATACATACAAGCAGCATCATGGTAGATGAAGAAAAGACTCAAGATTTCCATTTTACTTGGCTCAACAATCAATGACTCTGGGAATAATAGTGATGAAATCAAACAACGTATTGCATTGGATAAAACTTCTACAAAAGCAAAAAAAAAAAAAAAACTTCCACAAAAGCTCTCTCTTAAAAAGTGTTCAAGGAGTCAAAAAAAGTTTTCAAAAGGCAAAGATGTCTGTGGACAATTGGACATTTCCTCACAGAAGGGTCACAAAGAAGGGACGGGTCAGCCAGGGCGCAGTTTAGCACTGACAAAACACATGGCTTTACTCTAGTTCTTTACTGCCCCCCCTCCTATCATGACCCCAGTTCTACCTTAAAAATCCAGCTAGACCAGAGTATGCACAATGGTAAAGATTAGAGCTCTGGACACACAGAATGCAGGGCAGATAAACCTCTTAGGCACAGTAGTGGGAGTAGCGATACCATGAGGGTAGGAGGAAGTTAGGGAAGAAGGAGAAGAAGGGAGAACTGCTTGCAATGACTGATGTATAACCCCTGCCCCTGAAAGGGATGAACAACAGAAACATGGCTGAAGGGAGGCAGTGGTCACTGTAAGATATGAAAATAATTGTAAATTATTAAGAGTTTACAAGGGAAAGGGGGGAAGAGAGGGAAAAAAGAGAAGCTGATACCAAGTAGAAAGAAAATGTTTTAAAAATGATGACAGCATATGTTCTTTATACAATTGTGCAAATGTGCTTTATACAATTGATGTATGGATTGTTAAAGAGCTGTAAGTGCACCTGATAAAATGATCTATTTATTTTTAAAAGCCAAAATGTCATTTTGAGGACCAAGGTGCCTCAGGCCCAAACCATGGTATTTTCAAATGCTTCATATGAATATAAAATCTGGATACTGAGTGAGGAAGAAGAATTGAACACTGAATAAGAATTGAACACTTTGAATTACAGTGTTGGCAAAGAATATTGAACATACCAAGGACTGCTAAAAGAATGAGCAAATTTGTCTTGGAAGACATACAGGCAGAATGCTCCTTAGAAGCGAGAATGGCAGACTTTGTCTCACTGACTCTGAGCATGTTCTTGGCCAAGACCCATCCCTGGGTAGAGACAACGTGCTCAGGAAAGTGGAGATGGATGGACGCAGCGGCTGCAACAATGGGTCCAACCCTACCTACTCTGAGGAGGATGGCATAGAACTCAGCAACATTTCGTTCTGTTAATGACAAGAGGTCCTTGTAAGTTGAGATCCATTCCAAAGCACTTAAGAACAATGTAATAGACTCCTCTCCAGAATAGAGAAAAGACTAATCAATTGGAAAAGTCCTCACAACCTGATGGAAAAATGACCAAAGAAACAGTTGGCCTTAGTTAAGAAGAGGCTTGCTGACGTCACCCTTGAACTCTCCTGTGAAATCCGATGGCGGTTTGGGCCCCTGGGCCACTCTCCTGGAAGGCTCTGCATTCTGCCCATGTGGTTGACATGTGTTCTTCTGGGAGTTGGACACGGTGTTCACTGCCGAAGTTTCTTGGGCTTCAGTAGGGACATGAAGAAAAAACAAAACAAGTAAATGATATTTGAAGACCAGCTAACTTCAGAGGGTGGCAAGTGGAGGTTCCGTAAGGTGGTTGCCAAAGGTTTCTATAATGAGGAGGTGTGACACGAATGAAGACTGAGTTCCAGCTATGTGAACACTTGGCCTTGGGGTGGGGGAGCAGTAGGGACAGGAAGGAAAGACTCTGTGGTAGCAATGAACATGGCTTCCCTGAGTGGCAGGGAGAAGAGATGGAAGCGGGCAGTGTAGGGCTTTAGAGCATCTAGCTATGACCCTACGTGCAGTGAGATGTCCCTGTTTCAGGGCTGTCTGCCCGACAAACGGTGCTGCTTGTCTCATTCTAAGAGAGCCAGGGAAGGCAGGTTTGCAAATGCTCCCCGAAGGCTGTTTGGAACCAATATGTGTTAGTTCTTCACCTCCTCTTTAGGTTCAGCTTTGCTGATGAACATAATTTCACAAGGATTCAGTGGAGGGGAATGTGTAAATGTTATGCAGGATGAGTTACGATGCTGTAGATGGTCGTCTCATTACCCTGGGCTCTTCACAAAGTTCACATTAGGAAGCAGCCGGATGTGATTTACCCAAGGCTCGCTTCTTAAGAAATGTTTCAGATCCTGAAAGCTCAATGTGGCCGGGGACATTGTCAGGAGATGCCAGTTTAGGGTCCAGAGGAGCCCTCATGATTTTGGAAGGCATCTTTGATTTCTTATGAAAAGGTGGAACAGACTGTTCTGCCAGGCATCTAGCCCTGTGCCTGGCCTGCAGCTGTCTCCATGCTGACAAAGGAAGACAGAGAATGAATGGGTCAGTGGAGAGTCCCTGCTCCCCCCGCAGGCTGTGTGTGTGCTCTAGGGCCAGGGTACCCCGATGGTGAGGCTTGGCACATTACTGGTGATTGTATGGTTCAACAGTTATCTCTTCTGGACTTTAAGCACATTTTCACCCACTCAGGTGGGACCTTTGAGTTAGCAACAATCCTGGAGAAGCAATCACCCTGGTAAGAAACCACACAAGAGATACGTGGCCCCAGACAGCCGCCTATAGCCTCTCGCAAGCTGCTGCCTCAAGGTGGTTGCAAGGGATGTCCCTTGACATGCAGGGACCTCTCCTGCATGGTATCCTGGTCTCACTGACGTGCCCAGGACATGCTCTTTATCCTGCAGGCTCCTTCTTGCAGGCTCCTTCTTCTAGGAAGTTCTCTGGCCACCTCCTCTCTCCAGCTGACTAAGGAGGGTTCCTTATTGTTATGGATTGAACTGTGTACCCCCACCCTCTACCATACACCCCCCCCCAAAAAAAAACAAAGAAACATGCATTTGAGTTCTACAGGTCATCCCTGCATATATAATCCTGTCTGGAAATAGGATTTTGGTATGCTAATGAGGCACTCTCAATGTAGTGGGTGCCCCACACGTGCTCAGGAAGAGGATCACAGACCCAGAGACAAACAGACATGGGGTAGGGATGGAGACAGACACTGTAGTTTGTAGACCAGAGACTTCAAGGATGACCAGCTACTTGCAGCAGAAGTTGACCAGGGAGGACTGTCCCCTGGAAACACACTCATTGGACTTTCAGTTTCCTGCAGGATGTGGAAATACACAGCTACCCTTTAAGGCTGCTCACTCGTGATATGACCACTGATGACACACGTGCACTTTCCTGTCCTCTGCTGTGTGGCCGGCTTTCATGCAGAGAGAAGGGCACGAGCTGACAGTGGAGAGAAGAGTCCAGACCCTCCTCACGGAGCCTACTGGAGAGCAGGGGAGGCTGAGGAGGAGGCCGTTGGCGGGAGTTCTTGTTCATTCATTTCTTCTTGGCCAGCATGAGAAAGGGCAGCCCAGGGAGAAGATTGACCAAGGAGAGGAGAGGATGGGAAGTACGAGTTTAAGATCTCCAGGCTTGGAGTTGGGGGCTTGGCTTCATCACGGACAGACTGTCTATGCGATTGAGGTAGTCTGTTAACTAGTGACCATTCCGTCCAGTCGCAGCCTGCCGACACCTCCTCCATGTCATATGCCTTTTGTATAAGAGCAAGATGAACAGAGGCGATCTCTTTCTCTCCCCTCTGGCTTCATGCCTACTGCAAGCCTGCCTGCCTCCACAGCCCCATGAGGGCCCTCTGACTCCGAGAGCTGCCGGCACCCTGTCGTGATTCCACCGACTTGGGATCCATGGGACTCTGCGCCCATTGGTCTAAGATCTTCCCACTTCCTGGGTCACCATTCTGCCATGCCAACATGGGGCTAGGAGAGTCTGAAGAGGGACTTACAGACTTGAGTTGGACAGGGCTGGGCATAGGACTATTTCTTGATGTACAGATCTCAGAGTACTCAGCCTCACACAGGGACTTTCAACAAGTGAGGTGCCTTTCTGAGCCTCAGTTTCCTCACCTGGACGAGGGCCCTCGTGGTAGTAACGAGTGGATTGAAGGAGCTGGTGGCAACACAGGGCTAAGCTTCAAGTTTGGCTGTCTGGGGACTGTCAATCACTGGTCAGTAGGTTCGTGTAAGGCAGAAGGAAGAGGCAGCTCTGGGGCCCACACTGGAGATAGAGTTACACATCTGCTTCCCCACCAGCCTGGGCCCTTCTCGATGTGGTCGGTGACACTTCATCTGGGTCTCCCCGCAGAGTCAGAGTGTGAACGGAGACCAGACACTCAGGAAATGTACCTTGGCAGCAGTCTTTGGTCTGGTGGGCAGAGCCAGGAGCCAGGGGGCACTTGGTGGGGAAGCAGGAGAAGGATAGCTAGAAGTAGTTTCTGCCCAGGTCCCAGATCAGCATCAGGCTAAGGTTCAGCTAGTGCTTTGAGCCCAGCTTAGACAGCCTTAGAGGCTCTGGCCGGCCAAGGTGCCCTCACCAGAACCTGTCCAAACAGACAGGATCATGATACACGGTCTTTCATGAGACAGTGAGAGCAGACTTCATTCATGAGCCGGACCCTCAGAATTAGAAGGCTTGTCTCCCACCATTATTTCCCACCAGGTGGGGAGACCTGGGAGAGGGTTCGCTTAACCTCTTTAGGCCTCTGGCCTTCTCTAGAGATGAGGATGATAATGCCTTCCCCGTTTGAGTACGGATGGCTGGGCTGAGAGTTCTCTTAGAGAGGAGGAGCTTTCTCCGCACCCTCTAGAGGGAGAGGAGGGGAGAAAAGAGATCCATTTCCTGCTGTCTCCTTCCATGATTCCCCCAGCTGCCACCACACATGGACGGCACCAGGTCCTTGCGTGGGGAGGCACACAGCAGGAGAAAATGAGTGTTCTGCCCACTGAGCTTTGACCAGGTGGATCAGAGGAGGTGAGGAAATGTCTAGAAGCTCTCTGGGACTTGCACTACATCCCAGCAACTCACTGGCCTTCACTGGGTGACTTGAGTGGATGAGCATGAATTCATTGGCTGGGAAGCCCACCTAGTCACTGAGCGGAAAGAGAGAATCCTACGGAAGAAGCGTCACTGGCCCAGGGTGTGTGGAAAAACCATGGCCTTGAAGCGTGTCCGTGGTGGTGGGTAGGGACAGGGTAGCATGGCTCTCTGTGGCCTACTGAGACTGTAAATCCTTAGAGGAGTCAAAAGCTTTGTCTTCCTCTCTGGGGGTGGCTAGTGGTTTTCTTCTGGCGACCTTATAGGTCGTAAACCAATGTGTCACCATTAGCCCTCCAGGGCCACATGTGCAGTAGCACTGGCTCTTTAATGTCCTCCTCAGACTTGGCCACAGAGGGAGCTGAGTTTCAAGGACGAGTGGGGTGAAGGACATTTCAGGAGAAAGATCAGAATGATTTGAGGAGAAAGTGTGTGTGGGAAGAGGGGACAGCTTGTGCAAAGACCACGGGGCAGGCGTTTGCTTGGTGTGTGTGTGTGTGTGTGTGTGTGTGTGTGTGAGATAGACAGACGGGGGTGGGGTGGGAGAAGGGGCAGGCTGGCACCGGGTGGGGAGGGGATGGGGTTGACGACTTGTTGGCTTGGTAAATGAGCAGCGTAACTAAGGAGTAAAGGCTTCACCTTGGAAGCCCACCAGCCTCTGAAGTCTCTCCTGTACCTGCCCCAGGCCAGAGCTCTCTCAGAGAAGTCAGAGCTGGAGCGATGCACAGAGACAGACTCACGGCCTGCGCAATGTCTCTGGGGAGAGACAGTGACTGGAAGGCAAAATCCACAAGACAGAAAGCAGAGGTGCCCCTCATGTTGAAAGGCTTGAACCTCGCTGGGTGATTGATTACAGGGAGGCTGCCCTGATTTTGTTCTCTAATTACGGTGTTTATTTGATGCATCATATTGGGCCCGAAACCCTTAATACCAGCCGGTGCTGTTCATTGTTACAATGTCCTAATTAAGCTTTGATTTATATGCTAATTTTATTCCAAGTGTGTTCAAAGGTGGGGGGGGGGAGTTATTAGACTTTATTTTGAGATTACATTTTAATCCTGGGGTCTGCAGGGCGAGCACTGTGTTTATTCTGTCGGCTTTTGTTTCCGGGGTGTTGGTGGTCATTGTGATTCTTCCCTTGGAGGGGGGAGATGATGAAGTGGCGGGGAGATGTTTAGAGGCGGCAGGGCTTCTGCTAATTGGAATTATGTAACCTCTTGCCTTCTCCCTGACAGCTTTGCAATGAGGCTTGCCTTGGCTGTCCAGCTGGTTAGGAGATACAACTGCAGTATGCCTTCGGGGAGGCCGCGGGATGGCCAGCATTTGGGAAGAAGTCCATGACATGAGGGAGTGATTGCATAGGCCATGTGAGGGGGAGCTGGGCTATAAGGGTCACGCAGATACCCTGGCAAGGGGAGCAGCTGGACTCTATGACAGAAGGAATGCACTTTAAAAAAATCATTGTCATTTATTTTAAGTGGATGTTGCTTGGAATTTCCTGTTTGAGAAATATGGAGTTTTGCCATAGGCCACTTTATCTCTAGACCTTAGGCAGATGTCGTTTCCAGAAAGACTCCGAAATACTGTGCAAAACCCTCAGTGTCTCTGCCCGTGTGTATTTTTTTGAGGAATTGTCCAACATTGTCTTTAGATTTTCAAAAGGCATCCTAGACTTCCAAGCATGACTGAGAAGCACAGGCCCTGTTATTTTCGGAGGTGGCCTGAGTGGCCAGAAGAGACCCCTTACCCAGCAGCCCCTTCTTCTATGTTCATCTAAATCCTATCTGAGTAGCTCCAAGGTGGTGGCCGGGGAGAGAAGGTGTCAGGGGCAAGTTGGATTGGGAGGGACATTTACCCAAGGTGGCCCTGGACTGAGCAGTAGGGGGAAGGGCCCCAAATCTTTGCTTTCAAGCTGTCTGTGAGTCCCTTTGGGGTCAACTAGCTGAAGACTTCTTTGTGGACATTCAGAGACATCTGTTATTTGACAACCTTTTTAATCTGGAGCTTATGTGCTTCTAATGTCAGCTTTAGTGGGTGTCCTTCAGTGGAACTTAAGTTTTTCTGGCTAAGTTTTTACTCCCATCTTCTCTCCCTTGTAGAATCAGCCCTGGTGGCACTGTTTGAGCAAGCATTAGACTAATGACCGCAAGGTTGACGGTTCAAAACCAGCAATCGCTCCTTGAGGAAAAGATGAGGCTATCTGTTCCTCAAAGAACTTACAGCCCCAGAAACATTTTATAGAATAACTGTGAGTCAAAATTGCCTCAATGGCTGTGGGTTTGGGTTCCCCTTCCCCTCTAGGGCCAACAGTAAATTTAAGAAACTTTTGACAGGGTCTCCCATGGCCTATTGTTATGTCTGAGACTCAGATCTGTTTCATCTCATCCCTTTAGTTCATTTTTGAAAATTTAACTTAGGAATTCTGATTCCAATAATAATGACAGCATTGGGCATTGTTGGAGTACTTACATGTCAACCCGAATTGTCTTATTTGCTCCTCTCCTACACCCTCTAGCGTGACGGAGTCCTGAAGCTATAGAGGGTTATGGGTTGGGCTGCCAATCACAGAGTCCGTAGTTTGAAACCATCAGCCTCTCTTTTGGGAAGAGTTACAGACTTGGGAAGCTACAGGGGCAGCTCTACTCTGCCCCATGGGCCATTATGATTCAGAACTGACTTGTGCGCAGTGAGTGCGAGTTCTGAGACCCTCTGGGGTAAGTCTGATGATCATCCCCATTACAAAGATGCAGAGACTGAGGATCAGAGAGATGAGTGCTATCTTGAAGCCACATATCTATCTAGCACTGCTCAGTCTGACACTCTTCAAGCTCGGAACTCTGCACAATGCTGAACTGGCTCCTTTAAGCATCTTGCTTCTTAAGTATCTCCTTCCTACCTTTACCTTAAAGATAAAGTGACCAGATTTTAACATTGATAAAGCGGGACACCATTGACTGGGGGTAGGGGGTGGGGTGGGAGTGAGGTAAAGGGGGTATATTCCCTTCCCATTCTCCCAAGCCGTTCCCTAGCTTGTTGTGCATCCTTTCCAAAAATCAGGACTTTTAAAAAATGCCACGGGATGTGGGAAAAATTGTTTAAAATCGGGATTCTCCTGCCAAAAGTGGGATGTCTGGTCATTTTACTTAAAAACCATACATTCAGTCTGAGGGACTGGCCCCAATCCCAACTATGTGGACAGCCCTCCCTCCCCACAGAAGAATTCACTTCAGAGGACGGCACCAAAGCTACAGCTCAGGCAGAGGGATATGTCTGTTCAGAACACAAAGGAGCAAATGAAGAGGGAGAAGGAGAGAGTGGGACACATCCTGGCCCACCAAGCCTTCTGCATGATATTCCTGCTCAGAACAGCCAATGCACATAGGGCAGGCCCACTAGGAGACATGACATCATTCACTTACCCATAACCCTCCAGGGAACAGCACTGGAGACACAGTGTAGGAATTGCACCCAATCTGACCCCACCACACAGAGCAGCAAGGGGATGGAGCAATGAAGTTCCCAGGGACCACCAAAACTAGACTTGGGAACCAGGGTGTGGCACCCCATCAGACTTGACCAGAAAACACTTTTAAAGGTTAACAAACAGATTTTGAACTTTTTTTTTTTTTTTTATAAAACCATACACACAGCCTTCTGGGAAGAAGGACACGAGGAGACTATGTCTCTTCTGGGGGTACCAAAAACAACTTGTGGGAAAACCGAATCATACCATCGAATCTCAGCAGTGAGGTGACCCCCAAATCAGACAAACTGCCTTTGCTCCCCCAGCAGGTCTTAGCTCCACAGCCCCTTCAGTCAGTGGAAGCCCAGCCTCCCCCTGACCTGGTTTGAGCGTGATGCAGCTCAGGAAGTTGTCACCTTGCTGATGGTGTGTATAACTTAGCACTCCTGCTATTCTTTGCGGCTCGCCTGCATTTTTAGCTTCACACCATGGGTTCTGGCAGCTTTTCCACACAGCGGATGTTCAAGTCACTGCTCACTTGGTGCTGCTGCTGAGGAAGGCTATGCGCCATTTTCCTCACGCGTCGGTGCTGGGACTGGGCGAAGAGTCCTAAGTTATCTCACTAGGAAATAATGTCGTTTTTAGAGAGGCTGTTAGAGAATTTTGTTTCAATTCCAGATTATCTGTCCACCTCATCTTCAAAAATTCCCATTTTCTTGATTTCGCCCACCTGCAGATACATTTTACTTAGAATGGCGGCATGCACCCATTTATGCTTACCTTTAACAGAGTGAATAAGAATTCTACATACAAATTCAAAATGGCATAAATCCTGTTTTGACTTCCCTTGATAGCTGATGGCAAGCAAAAAGAGGGGGTATTCAAATCTATTTAATGTAATCCACTTCAGGGAAATGTAACCATCGAGCTTCATTTGGGCAAATCCAGTTAGTTTTGGGTGTTCTACCTCTGTCCCTTCCCTAGGTTTGAGCTAGACTCCCAGAAGTCTCTTGGGGCATCAAGACCTCGTCTGGGGATGAGGGAGGCACCTGACCCAGGTAGACAAGGTCCAGGCAGGAAAGCAGAAGGCAAACACGGTACAGGAAACTGGATGCCTTGATTCTGGAAGGGCTGACAAGACCACCAGGGCAGTGCTCAGCTATACTGAAATTACACAGGACAGGACCATGTTCCAGGTCCCCGAGGCTGCCTGCTGGAAGCTAGGACCATGGGGGTAGGGTGGGGAGGAGTGGCTCTTCAGCGTGAACGAGAATCACAAAGGAACTCAGTCTCCCAGGGAGCGAGTGGGCCTGAGACTGAGCCAGAGAAGGGCAAATACTGTGACACGCCCCCTATTCCTGTGAGTTCCCTGGGGTCTCTCATGGATCACAGCCACCTAAAAGCCATTTGGCCTGGGGGCCTGGGCAATGCATGCAGCTCCTGGTGATGGTGCCAGGAGAGGGGTTGTAGGCGAGTGCAGAACGGAGCTGAGGACAAGCAAAGACACCACCAGCAGGGACGCTGAAGAGGAGGCGGGTGCTCTCCGGTCTTCGTTGTCTGTGATCCGTTCACACTGCCTGCCATGAAGACGTCCATGGTCAGTTGCATAACCATAGCCGCTTTGTCACCACCTTGAACCCCTGCAGACCCTCTGATGGCTCTCAGGGCTTGTACAGACCTCTTGGAGTTTACGGCATTTGGGGAGAGTTCTCCAGGTTTGGGGGCTGCAAGAAGCCAAGGAGCCGCCAACCTCTATAGGCCCCCCCCCCTGCCAATCGCTCCTACTCTACTATGTGAAACTCCCCTTGGGAGATGTTCTGCCTTCTGCAGGAATGGGAAACAGTGCTAGGAAACAGGGCGTCACCTACATGTATGCTTCGTGAAGCGGGCTTTTGTCCATTTAGTTGTGGTACTTTAATTGCTCTAGCCTAGAGAGAGTAGGTGCTAACTCCCCGTTACCATCAAGTGGACCCTGATTCATACTAACCCTCCCTCCGCCCCCCCCCCCCAGGGGCTACACAACAGAGCTGCCTTCTTTACCAGAAGGGGATTATTTTCTGGCCTTTCCCCTGCTATGCCCCTGTGTGTATGGGTGGGGGGAGAAGTGGGGTGGTGGTTTCAAACAGCCAACCTCTAGGCTGGCAGTAAAACCCCAGCTGTTTGTCCCCCTAGGGAGCTTCAGAGAGATACCTAACACCACATTAAAAAGAAAAAACAAACAGAAAACCCATTGCTCTTGAGTGGAGGCCAACTCACGGCCACCCCCTGCGTTTCAGAGCAGATCTGCCCTCCGCAAGGCTGGCAGCGTCTGTGATCTTTTGACCTAGCTCACCAGGCACTTCGGGGAGGACTTGAAGAGCTGATGCTTTGGTTAACAGCTGAGTACTTAACCCGTTGAGTCACTCAGTGAGTCCAGCACAGAGGATGTTCCCAATAAATACTTGTTGAAGAATGGTTTCTCTATGCCCTTACCACAGTGTTTATTACTGCTTTAAAGATTTTTAAATTTCCATCTGGTGGTAAAAACAGCAGTCTTTACATTTAAGAGTCATAAACTTTTGTACCCTTTGCCCTCCATACTTTTGTATTGAGTCCGCTGGAATGGGACCTCGCATCTAAGAGCTGTTTTTAGAACCAAAGTAGAGCAGACACAGATGCTACTGAGCTGGACTCTGGTCCCTGGTGCTCAAGGTGCTGTTACCCGGACGTGCTGCCCTGCCGCGTGGAGCCAGGTCCTCATGTTCAGGGTGGGGCCCTGCAGACAAAGGAAAGCAGGACCTCGTGGCAATAGCATGCACACTGATAGTCTTCTCTAAGAAGGACGTGTCTTTGTTGTTGGTTTATGCAGAACTAACCTACTAACCTAGAAAGAGGAGAGTTCAAAAGCCTTCTTTGAGGGTTTAGAATGTGTCTGCTTCCATGAGGCAATTCCAGGGAAGAAGACAAAGACATGCAGTGGTGATGTCACCAGACTTTGACGATGCCTTGAAGGAGGATTTGTGTGGGGGCATGGGTGGGGGAAGGATGGGGGGGGGTGTCGGGGTGAGAGGTAAATGGATTCAGTTGTGTGTGTGTGTGTGTGTGTCTATCTGCCTTCAGAAAGACAAGTCCATTCATTCCAGTTTGACTCCCTGCTGAAAATGTGTACTTCCACTCTAGACATACTAAACCAGAATCTACATTTTAGCAAGTTCCCACAGCTTCTGAGCCGGCCTCACATACTTCGGATACGTTATCATGAGAGACCAGTCCCTGCCAATGGACCTCGTGTAGGGTGGAGTTGAAAAGGAGACAGATCCTCAGTAGCCTGGATGGACACGGTGACAGTAGCAATGAGCTCAAAGAGAGCCATTGAGATGGTGGCATGGGCAGGACCAGGCAGGGTTTTGTTAAAAGATGGAGCCAACTGCATGGCACCTCCCAGCCATGAATGTGGGTGAAAATGCAAATTATCCGCAGGAGATGAAGCTGGACTGAAGCCGGTCCAAGCCCCATTGGCAGCCAAGAAACCCTGGTTAAGAGGAAGCCAGAAAGCCTTCCAAACGACTCCAAAGTGGGGAGGGGGCGGTTCTCTTCTGGCTGTGCTTGCTCAGCCCACTGGGCAGTGGGTAGCGAGGAGGAGGCTACTGGGCATGCTGTGAAGGTGTCCTGCCTGGATTTCCAGATCGACCTCTTCTCACGCCACAGGACAGTAGAAGAGGGAGGGGATGTTTTCAATGGAACAATCAAGCTAATGGAGAGGCACATCTTCCAATATTCTAAACTAAACTAAACAGCCAAGCCAGGGGCTCCACCCCAGTCTTCTCAGAAAGGGGGCTGACTCCTCCCCACCCCCCACTTCCCACACACACACAACACAGGAAGCCAGCATGAGCAGGCATCATCATCAAAGCAAAGTCTTCCCTGGGAAGAATTTAGACATTGACATTTTCAGGGGCGAATCACAACTACTTGAGAAACCCCAGAAGGGATGGAGAGAGGCTATTTCGCTGACTCCTAAAAGACAGGAGGGCAGCCCCTGCCCCTTCTCTGTTGGACCACAGAGTTGTTCTGGATTTGCATGTGGTGGGATGGCAGGGCCCTGCCCGCTGGGTTACATGCCTGAAGGCTTCTCCCTGTGCTTAAGCAGCCGGTTCTTTGTCTGCCCCCTTGCCCAGCTCTCTCTCGCTCATTTCACATCGTGCTGTTTGTCTCCGGTATCCCACACCATCGAGTGCATCTTGCTCTCCGACATTCTGCAGAGGTGGCTTGCTGCCTTCAGAAGGGAACCTGGCTCCCCAGCCCACTCGCTTCTGCACCGACGGCTGCTCCTCCATCTTTAGTCTCCAGTCTTTGGTCTATACAAGAGTCTTCAGACCTCATCTTCAGGGGTTCTTCCTCTGTGTTCTCATGGCAACTCCTTCTGAATTGACCAGAACATTTGCTTTACCAACAACTCCTATGAAGCAGTAGGACAGATGTTATTATCTCAAAGCGGTAGTCGTTCTTTATGCAGATCTCAGAGCCAGCCACAAAGGCCTGGAGTTTAAGAGGCAGTGCAGCTGCAGCAGGCTTCTTCCACCAGCACCGTCCATGGCTCTTCCCCAACAACCAGGGTCAAATCCCCTTGTCCGTGGATCTGACTCAATGCTCAGAAGGGCTTCAGCAGTGACTAAGATTGGGGACTTTAGGGCCAGAAGAAGGAATCCTGGTGCTCCAGTAGGTGATGTATGTGTTTGTTGGCCTGCTAATGGCCAGATCAAGAATTCAAAACTACGAGTCCATCCATGGGGGTGGGGAGGGGAGGGAAGGGGCAGATGAGGCTTTCTGTTCTTATAAAGAGTTAGAGTTTCAGAAAACCACAGGCCAAGTTTAACTCCGTTCTGTATGGTTGCTGTGAGTGGAGATAGACTTGATGGATGACAGGGGGAATTTGAGAGTCAGACTACTTGAGTTTGAATCCGGGCTTCAAGCTGCTTTTTCCTAGTTCAGGTTCCTGCTGAGAATTTACATATCTTGATATACTGAATAAGAATCTAGAGTTACACAAGCTCTGCAGGCATTCAGTATCTCTGGAGTGGAAAGGCAACACCTCAGCTGAGGTCAAACGGGAATCCTAATAGCCCCGTCTGAATCTAACTCCACATACCACCAGCTGTGTGACCTTAGGAAAATCACTTAACTTCACGACACCTGTTTTTTCATCTGCAAAACAGAAATAACAGTACTTACTCAGAAATTGATCATATATGCCTTCATGGTGTATTGATAATCATGGGTGGTTGGGTTGCAAAAATTGGGAAAAAGAGGAAGAAACCATAGTTGAAAAATATAGTTTGGGTTTGTTGTTGTTTGTTTGTTTTGTTTTTTGAGCATCACTGCCTCTGGTGGTGGGAGTAGGAGGCCCAGCCTTTGCTCCTGTGAAGCCGCTGCTGGAATTGAACCTCCATCCCAGTGGGCCACAGTCCCGCACACAACCACTACGCCACCGGGGCTCGGCTGAAAAATAAAGTTTGATGAGATAAATGAAGCTGGTAGAATTTCATGATAGAATTTTTCATTAACAATGATTTCTTCATAGCAAATATCTTTTTTTTTTTTGCAACAACCTGAATGGTGACTATACGCATAGATTTCGCCAGATGGAATACACAGAAACCAAATTGACTACATCTGTGGGAAAGAGACTACAGAGAAGTGCGATATCAGCAGCTAAGATCAGTCCATGAGATGATTGTGGAATGGACTGCCTACTGCTCATAGGCAAGTTCAGGTTGTAGCTCAAGAAAATTAAAACAAGTTCACGAGAGTCAAAGTACGACCTTGAGTCTATCCCACCTGCACTTTGAGAACATCTCAAGGACAGACTTGCTGTGTTGAACACTAACGCTAGAAGATCTTTATTAATGAAGAAAGCAAAAGGTCATTAATCAAACAGGGGAGAAAGATCCACAAGGTCAAAGTGGATCTCAGAAGAGACTCTGAAATTTGCTCTTGTTAAGAGCAAGACAAAGGAAAGCAATGGTAAAGTTAAAGAACCGAACAGAAAATTGGAAAGGGAAGCTTAGGAAGGCAAAGCAAAGTTAAAAAACATGGAAGGGCCTAGAATCGGGACACCAAGAAGGAAGAATACACTGAGCATAACCGAAAGGACTCAAGAAAAATTCCAGCCTCAAGTTGCAAGATGGAAAGATTCCATGGGAAAAATAAGGATTGCTGCAGGCAGCATCCAAAGACGATGGTCGCATCTGGTGGTGCTGGAAGAAGTTCAAGCTGCACTGAAGTCATTACCCCAAACCAAGGGATTGTTGAAATACCCATGAAAATATTCCAACGGACACTTGGTCTTCTATGGCAGGAAATGGGGAAGAGAGCTACTTCGCCAAGTGACTCAAAAAAACCCACATTTCAAACCAGTCCAAAGGAGATGGCATAATAGAATATTCTAATTATGGAATGATACCATTAATGTCACATGCAAGTACAATTTTACTGAAGATCATTCAACAATGGTTCAGCAGTATATTGGCAGGGAGCGGCCAGAAGTTCGGGTCAGATTTAAAAGAAGGCGTGGCACACAGGGTGATATAGTTGCAGTTGTCAGAGGGACCTTGGCTGAAAGCAGGAAATACCAGAAAGAAGTTTACTTGTGTTTTACTGACTATGCAAAAGCATTTGAGTGTGATGAACTTGACAAGAATGGGAGTTCCAGAACAACAACACTGTGTTCATAGGGACCACCTGTATGGATCCATAATAGGCAGTTGTGCAAACAAGACATGTGAATCCTGTGTGGGATAAAGTCAGGAAAGTGTGCCTTACCATACTCATTCAATCTGTCTGCTGAGTAAATGATCAGAGAGACTGGCTTGTGTGAAGGAGAATGTGGCCTCAGGTTTGGAGGATGGCTTGTTTAACAACTTCAAATATGCGATGACTTAACCTAGCTTGCTGAAAGTGAGGAAGATTTGACGCCCTTGCCGATGAAGATGGATGTTACAGCCTTCAGTATGGCTTACAACTCAATGTAAAGACCCCAAACCCTGACAACTGGACCGATAGGTCACATCTTGATAAGCAGAGAAAAGGCTGAGGTTGTCAAGGATGTTGCCTTACTTGTGTCCATAACCCACGCACATAGAATCAGCAGTCAAGAGATCAAAGAACGAGGTAGGTGAGTGTGCTGCCCACGGCCTCTTTCGAGTGCTGGAGAGCAGGGAGGTTCCTCTGAGGCCTAAGATGCCCCGGATCCCAGCTAGGGTGTTCCCAATCGCCCCACGTGCACGTTAAAGTCGGATGTTGAATAAGGAACATTGACAAAGAAATGTTGTAGCGCTGAGCCCTGGTGGCACAGTGGTTGTGTGCGGGACTGCGGCCCACAGGGTTGACAGTTCAAATCCAGCAGCAGCTCTTCAGGAGCGAGCCTGGGTTTCCTATTCCCACTAGGGCTGTGATGCAGGAAAAAAAAAGAATTGTATTCCAATTACAACACTCTTAAGAATATTAAAAAACTACTATAGATTGCCCAAAGAACAAACAGACCTGTCTTAGAAGAAGTATGGCCAGCATGTTCCTTAGAGGCAAGGGTAGCAAGATTCCATCTCATGTCCTCCAGTCTCTGGAGAAGGGCTTCATGCTGGGTGAGGTAGAGGGGCCAGGAAAAGAGGAAGACCTTCAACAAGGTGGATTGACACCGAGGTCTCCACAATGGTTCAAGGACAGGAACCAGGCCATGCTTCCTTCTGTCGGGCACAGGGCCACCGTGGGTAAGAGGAAGCATGAACACGCCTCACAAGTACAGCAGCTGCACTCAGGGGATCGTGGTGAGGTGCAAAGGGGTTGTTCTGGGTAAAGCACACGGGGAAGTTTCTAGAACAAGACATGGTGCAGAGTGGCCAGCACAGGTTACCACCGGGCTTCCACTGGGTCTGTAGCACATGGCCTGCTCTGAGGGAGGCCCTCCCACCCCAGGGGCAGCAGCAGGAGAACCCAGGTCTGAAGGAACTCACTGTGTGGATAGAAAATTCTCCAGGGGAGGAGAGTAGAGCAGATGTGCCCAGCGAAGCTGACGTCACAGGAGGGATTTCGAGAGCCTGGGTGGTTCCTGAAGCTGCTGGGACTCCTGCTGGCTTTCCCGCTCCCACAATGACTCTATCCCTCAAATACAGTGTGAATCCGTCCTCTCTTCACCATCCCCATGCTGAGCCATGGTTGACGGACACCTTCAATGGCCTTCTAAGTGCCCTCTCTGTGTTCTCTCAGACCCTCTTCACCCAGGTGGAACGACAAAGTGCCCTGAGTAACCTCTGAATACACTAGAGGGCTTCAGAAATCAAGAAGTTCATGGGAACATGGGATGGAAAGATAATGGAGTTTTGGTATGAACTTTTTGAAACGCCACCCCCTCTTGCAGATTGCCTTATCCCTCTCCAAGAGTTTCCCATTACATATAGCAGAAGCTTCTCTGGTCTGACCTCTTTATCCTTGCTAACTCCAGTCACAGTGGCTTCTTAAGACATCCAACTCCTGGGGTCTCAGGGCTGTTCCTCCTCCAGACGAGCTAGATCCTTCAGGCTTAATTTGAAAGATCCCCTCCTCAGACAGGTCCCTTCCCTCATCCACCTGCTCTCCCTCACCGCAGTCACCCTGGACCACACCATCTTGGGCTACTTCCTGGGTAGCACTCACCTCGACCCTAAAAGTAGATGGCACGGTCATGTCTCTCTTGAATGCTGGCACCTCCTCCCCCCCCGCCCCGCCCCACTCCCCAGAAGAAAGTCATCAGTGGTGCCAACAGTTGACCAGAGACTTGGAAGTTAATCCATTTTAAGTCCGGGCAAAAAGGCCTGGAACCCTGCTTCCAGAGGCAGCCACTGCAAATGCCATGGGGCACACTTCCGTTTTGACAGACATGCGAGGGCATCACGAGTCAGAGTTGATTTGGCAGCGACTGTTTGTTTTTGACTACTGTGATATAAATTCCTGAAGGGAAGAAAACTTGTCTGCAATAAGCATGATGGGGCCTCTAGGGTAAAATGACCAGAAGTCCTGCTTTTTAACAATTTAACAATATCTTGCGGTGTTTTAAAGTTAAAATAAATATACTACAATACTATTTTTGCATTCTATGAAAATTTTTGGTGCTTCACATAGACCAAATTTTTAATCAAGAACTCCACCCCCATCCCCGGTCGATGGTGTCCCACTTCAAATCTAGTCACTTTACTCTAGGGATGAAGGGCGTGCATGGAATCTGTTATGTTCTTAATAGCTGTCCGTGGCATTTGTTTTTAAATGTTAGTACTAGTTCTTTGTCTCTCATGGACAACTACTAAACCCAGCATAAGTAGAGCCCATATCTTGCTATCTCCCATCCAACCTCCTGAGAACGTTCCTCTCTGAGCCTCTTCCACCGTTTGACTCCCCCACAGCCCATCTGACGGGCTCAGCCACCCATGGGTGCTCCTCAGCAGCCTGTTTTTATCGCATCCTCCCATGCTTGCAAAAGTGCCAGCCACTGGGGACTGGGAAACCAGAGCCAGTCCACCCCCCTGCCACTGACAGTAAACTCCCTCGTAACCACTATTGTCTATTTCAGACAAGGCAGTATTGTCTCAGCCCATTATCATCCAGGGAATTGGCTCTTCTGTCTACTCAGTTGCCACTTGAACACAGTGAAAGGTTATGAAAGGGAAGTTTGCAGGGGACCTGCTGACGGTGAGAAGGAGAGAGAGTGCAGTGTCGACCAACCGTTTCCACCACTGGGCTGTACTGAAGATACTGAGCTCTGGCAAGGACGGAGAAGTGACTTCCTCTAACATACTCTTTAAAGGACTACCCATGATAATAGCTTATTCTTTGCGTGCAAACTTCTAACTTTAGTTATCAGACTGTTAGTGTTTTCTTAGAGTAAAACTTTGTTTTCAAAAGATTCAGAGGAACATTCTTACCGAACAGGATCACAGCCAATTAATTTTTTGGAGGGGCATCACTGCCCTCAGGTGATGGGAGTAGGAGGCCCAGCCTTTGCTCCGTGGAGCTGGAATCCAACCTCCATCCCAGTGGGCCGTAGTCCCGCCCACAAGCACTATGCCACCAGGGCTCAGCCCCACAGCCAATTAATTTTTTTTAAATGAAGAAATAGACCCACATACTCTTAATACCACACCACCCTAAAGATAGGGCCTGTGTCCCACTCATTCATCTGTACCTTTCCAATCACTAACATCTTTCCTGGAGACAATTACTGGGGGGAGTGAACCCCTATTCTGATGACTTACTAGGTGCATGGTCATTTAGCTCACGATGTTGGCAAAGACTATTGAGTATTTCATGGATTAACAGAAGACCAAATAAGAGAGTCTTAGAAGAAGTACAGCTAGAATGTACTAGCTGAGGATGGTGACACTTTGACTTGCTGACTGTGCAACATGTCATCAGGAGAGAGAAATTGCTAAACAATAATAGTATGTTTGGTAAAGTGGAAGGTTACAACCCCCCCTCCCCAATGGCGAACCCATCAACCATGGTGAAAATGGAGCAAAATTTCCTTCTGTTAGACATCAGGTTGCCATGAGAGAAATTGACTGCACAGTAATGAATAGAATGAGGAATGAAACAGAAGCGATAAACAGTGTGCCTTATCTCCTTCAGCTTTTGATTTCGTTGTAAAGAATCTACCACTCACTAACTTTGTGATCGCAGAAAAGATATTCAACCCCTCTGAGATGAAAATAGCAACAGTGCCTATCTCAGGGTTAGCTAGGGCTTAAATGAGAGAATTTAAAGCACATATTAGAGTTACTTAGTACTCTGTAAATAATAGTTCTATCAGTATCAAATACTAGCTAGTCAGAACTCTAGCCATTTTGAAAGTTAGACTTCTTTAGTAGCCCTGAAATTTTCCATTAAATCCCAATGATCAAATGTGCATGGAAAGCTTGAAAGCATACAAAAACCTTCCCTGCCTTCGTCAGTCTTGGTAGAGTCAGCCCTGTGATGGATTCTTCACAAGGGGAGCTTAATGAATGGATACGATGTGTATGATTGCTTGCCCATTCACTAAATGGTCCCAGATTGCCTGGACTTTGTGCTTTATCTTTCATAGACTTATTGGTCCCTTCCTTTGCTGTACGATTTTCTTGTCTTATAGTAGTCAGTTTGCCAACTGGTAAGAATCAATGTTCTCCTCTAATTATTTGTTGTGGGCTGAGAAAAGAAATAAGCAGTCCCAGTATAGTGTAAGTAAAGCAAGAGTACACAGTACATGAATAAGAACATGAGAGATCACACTGCACAGACATGAACTCTCTTGGCTTACGTGTCAATCGGATGATATTATCCTCTAGGACAGAGTAGAATGACTTCTTATGGTTTTCAAGACTATAAATATTTATAGGAACAGAGAGCCTTCTATTTCTCCCATGGAGCAGCTAGTGGTTTTGAACCATTGACAGTAGGGTTATCAGCCCAATGCTTAAGCCACAATGCCATCATAGAGTTTCTGAGTTGGAATTTATTCAATGACAGTGGGTTTGAGCTTTTCGTTGTGATTGTTTTATGTAAACAATTTACTCATCACCCATCCATCCCTTGAACATTGAATGTACTTGGTCATTTTCCAGGTACAGTGGATAAGAAGAGAAATGATGGACCCCACATTTAAAGAGGTCTTCTTGTAATTCAAATCCAGATAATAATAATGAGGTGCTATATTTGATTCCTGCTTCTCAACCTGAAACATACTAGGGAGTCTTATTGATTCAGGTGCCAAAGTATTTCTCAATTCTGTCCATCATCTCTATTGCTGTTATCTTGGTACCATGGGCTCTTGTCTGGACTCTGAAATTGCCTGCTAAGTGAACTCCTTACTTCTATTCTTATCCATTCTCCATATACCAGAGTGATCTATTGAAACAAAAATCATGGCCTGTCATTCTCAAACACAAGACCCTCCCATAGTTCTTAGTAGCACTAAGAGTACAATACATATGCCTTTCAGTGGACTCAACAGCCCTGTCTGAGCTGGCCCAACTTGCTCTTTGATTGATACCATAGCACTCACCTCTTGGTCACTATACTCCAGGTGCACTGACCTTCTTTCTGCTCCGTGAGCATGCCAACCCTTTTGTTCTGTCTGCTGTCTACCTCATGATTGTTGTCATAGGAGCTTCCTTTTCTAGAATACTCTTCTAATTTTTTCCATTGGTAAAGCCTTCTCATCAGTCAGATCTCAGGTAGAATTCCTTCCCTTCCAACAAGTCACTTTTTCCAATTGAAGTTAGCCACCTAGTCATTCCCTGTCACACCATCCTATTTTTATTCTCTGCAGAGCTCTAATTACTCTGTCAAATTATCCTGATTAAATATGTGTTTATTTTCCATCTTGCTTCACTGTCACCATGAGTGCTGGGGCCTTCTCTACCTTGTTCACTGCTGTATCTATAAATGTTTATTGAGCAATAAAGTGTGTTGCAGAACAGAGGGGATGATCGATGAACAGATGACTAGGGAGGGAGGTAAACATGAAATGAGATGTTATGGGATGGTGTGTGTGTGGCAAATGCTATGAAAAGATGAGTACAAAATGCTTAGCAATCTAGAGGAAGGCCTTCGGTGGACTTTGGAGGAGATTCTTAAGAGAGCTTGGGTCTGAAAGACACACTGAAAAAGGACATTTTCCATTTCCTTTCCTCCTCTGCTACTCACTTGGGATGGTGATTAGTTCAGAGCTAGCAAAGAAACAGAGAATAATGATTTTTTTGCCTAAGACATGGCCCCCTCTTTGGTGCCCATGTGAGACAGCCTGAGTCAAATCTATGAGCCCTTGCCTCCATTCTCCACCTGCTACAAAGATGTAACATTTGTTAGCCACTCACAGGTACTTGTCATGTTTGCCGTCGCTGATTGGACAAGACCTTGAGCACCTGACTAAGATCAATGACTGTCTTATTCTTGTAGTATGAGCACAACAAAATAGCACAAAGTGGATGGCTTTAAGGAGCAGAAACTTATTTTCTTGCAGTTTTGGATACTAAAAGCCAGATCAGAGTCTTGTCTGTGTTGCTCATTTCTGTGGGTTTCTCTCCTGGTTTCTGGGGACTGCTGGCAATCCTTGGCATCTCCATGTTGCTTGTAGATAAACCTGCCTCTGATGTTACATGGCTTCTCCCCATTGAACCTGTCCTGTGACTGTACTCTGCCTTAGAAGGCACCTCTCAGCAGGTTTGGGACCCACGCTGCTCCAATAGGACTTCATTAACTCAATAAAGGAAAATAACTCTTTTTTTTCAAATAGCATCACATTCTTGGGTCCCAACCCAAACCCCCTGCTGTCTGGCAATTTTAATTCACCATCACACCATGTGGCACTTGTGATAGAACAAAGCAGTATCCATACCATTTTCTTGGCTGGAATATTTCCAGAATCAGATTTCCAGGTCCTTTCATGGTACCCTGAGTGGGTTAGAACTGTTTACCTCTAAGGTAATGCTCACGACCATTGCGTTAGTGCTGATTCACAGTGAATCCCGGGCACTTCCTAGACTGTCACTGCTTACCACAGTAGAAAGTCTGCTTTTTCTCCCTAGGATAAAGTGACCAGATGTCCCGCTTTCACCCAATTTAACAACGTCCCACATCATTTTAAAATTAAAATAAAGATATTACAATACTATTTTTGCATTCTATGAAAATTTTTGTTGCTCTGTATAGACCAAATTATTAATCAAGAATCCTCCCCCCTCCCCCAGGTCAATGGTGTCCACTTAAAATCTGGTCACTTTACCCTAGGAGCTACTGGTGGTTTTGAACCGCCAACCATGCAGATCGCAGCGCAATGTATAACCACGGCACCACCAAGACTTTGCCTCATTCGGAGCAAGCTACCTCAGGGACAAGGGCCGGGATTTCAACTTAGAGTTGGTTGGAATGGGCACAGGGACCTATGAAATTCTCTCACAGGAGCCTGAACTAAGTTCCCAAAGCGGTAGGCAAATTGTGTCAGGTGTTTGCACAGAGGGATCCTGAAGCAGACACACGAGAGAGCAGCCATGTTGAGCCATGAGGGAGGGTGGGAGGGAAGGAGGGAGGAGATGAGCAAAGGGCAGCCCCTTCCTGAGGGCAAGCAGAGTAGCTCCAGTCCTTGGACTTGCAGTCTGTGAGAGACCTGGTGAAACTCTGGCTCCTCTCTGTTTCTGTCTGTGAGATGGAAACAACCCTTTCTCCAGATGACAGGGACAGATCTGAGAGCTAGGAACCCAAATGGGTATATTCGTTCCCTAGAGCGGTCATAACAAATGACTCCAAACTGGGTCACTTAAACATCAACAACCTGTAGGCTCACCAGCAACCAAAATTCGAGCCACCTGGTTATTTCTTCTCTTTGGATTTGCCTGGCATAGCCTCATCAGGAAGCCCCTATTGCAGAGGTTTTCACCCTGTGTGTCTCAACCCCTTTGGGTGTGTGTGTGTGTGTGTGTGTGTGTGT
>PVJH01020181.1:0-41190 GCA_004026705.1 Nesogale talazaci | reverse complement strand
GCTCTGGTGAATCTCTAAACATAGTCCAGGGCAGTGAATATCCTTGCTATCGGACAGAGGACGTTTGAAATCAACTATGGCAGACGTAGATAGGTTGAACTGTAATGCCTTATAATTTAATCTTCCTTTTGACTCATTAAAGTTGTCTCAGTCTTTAATATCTTCTGCTTTCTTTTTGATTGAGATTTTTTATATGTCCGGTCATTGTTGTTTATTGTTTATTTAGTTGCTTGCCTTCTATCTGACCTTTGTCCGTTTTTCTGTATGCAATCTAAGCTATGAGAGACTGCTACTGGATTTATAATTGCTTAGGGTCATGGTAGGGGAGCATTAGAGAAAATGGGGAAGTAACAATGAGAAGAAAATGTTCTGACATTGATTGTGGAGATGATTGCACAACTCTTCTTAATATGATGGAATGATTAAGTTGTGTACAATGTTAATTACATGCCAATGCACTTTTTTTTTATCTCAGCTTAACCACTTGCTCACTTAAGAAGGTTGGACAAAGAATTGATCTAAATGTAAGTAAGAGTCCTTGAGTGATGGAAACACCCAGTTTGTGTACTCAGGTGCCAGTAAAAAGGTTAGTGATTCTCACTTATCCAGGAGTATCTCAAAAGAAAGACTTGGCAATATTCTTCCCTAAAGTCAATCACTGCAAACCCTATGGAATACAATTGTACTTGGACATATCCAGGGGCCATCAGGATCAGAAATCATCTGGCTTTGGTCTTCACCAAAGGAATCCATGGGAGATACAAAGGCTAACACACTAGGCTGCTAACAGAAAGATTGAAGGTTTAACTCTACCCAGAGGCACCTCAGAAGAAAGGCCATGTGATCTACTTCTGAACCATCAACCACTGACTGCCCCATAAAGCACAACTCTACTCTGACAAACAGAAGATTGCCAAGAATTAGAGCTGAATGGGGAAAGAACTGTTCATCAACAGAACTTCAGGTAGCATTTGCAAATTACGGTGACCTCTGTGGTTTTCTAACCCTGTCACTTCTTTGGGTCTTTCCCATAATGTGTTCAAATTTCTGTTAAACTTTAATGTGGTCATTGAGTGATGGCCACCACACTGGTTTCCTTTCATCCAGAAACTCAGAAGTGAAATAATTTTACTGGGATTCTGTTCTATACAGGGATTTTAGAAAGGCGTTTTCACATGGTTGGGTTCAGGCCAATGATTTTTGAGAAAGGCAGTATGTGGAGCAGATGACTAATCACTGCCTGTCCTTCAGGAGGCAGTTGCCTCAATTAGCATCAAAGGGCTTTGTGCTGTTCTTCATCCAGATAGCAGAGGTGATTATGAAACCCCAGAGGGAAAGTGCAGGTGAAAAGTGACCAATGAAATGCTTTAATGTGTATATGTGTGTGTTAGAACAAAGGAGAGAGATTGGCACTTTTCCCTGTAGATTAAAATTATGCAATTTGTAGTATTTGACCTAACCTGAAGGGCCAAGATATGGGAATGTGCTAGAACAGGGGACATGAAGTTGCCTCGCATGAATGTCACTCTCAGCACCAGGACACTATTGGAACCAGAGCAGACAGGAAGGATGACAAAGGAACTCAATACCTCACCTTCTCTTTTGCCTGCCAGTCTCCCTATAAGACCCTCTTATTGGCCAAGCCAACTGGCATCCAGAAAGTAAGCAATCTGGGTGCTGTAGCCTGTCGAAGCCAGCCTCTGAAGGGAATTAGAGAGGGACACAGAGGCCAACAAGCACAGACCTAATGTTCTATAACCTGACTACAAGTCCCATCCCCACCCCCATCTTTTGCTTCTCATAAAATCTCATATACACATAAATGTTGAAAACCACAACTGAGCACTTAAACTCAATTGCTTTTGGACCAAATGTTGTTGTTCTTGCTGTTCGTTACCATAGAGTTGGCTCTAACCCATGGACAACAGAATGAAACACTGTAGGGTCCTGTGCCATCCTCACAGTAGTTCCTAAGTCTGAGCCCATTGATGCAGCTCCCGTGTGGATCCATCTCCTCAAACGCCTTCCTCTTTTTTGCTGTCCCTCTACTTTACCAAGCATGATGTCCTTCTCCAGGTACTGGTACTTCTGACAATATGTCCAAAGTATTTTAGATAAAGCCTTGTGTCTATTCCTCTAAGGAGCACTCTGGCCTTACTTCTTGCAACACAGTGTGGTTTGTCATTTTAGCACTGCATGGTACACTCAATATTCTAGAGAACTCCACTTCAAATACATGAATTCTTCTATAATCTTCCTTACTCAATTTTCAACTTCCATATGTATATGATGCAAAGGAGAATACTATGAATTCTGGTCTTCCTTATATTGAGTGGTGATCCACACTAAAGGCTATAATCCTTGATCTTCATGAGCAAGTGTTTTAATTCCTCCTGACTTTCAGTAAGCAGAGTTGTCTCATCTGTATATCAAAGGAGCCTTCCTCCAAACCTGATGCCACACTCTTTTTCATATAATCCAGCTTCTTTGATGATTCGCTCAGCATATAGATTGAACAAGTATAATAATGGAGTCAACTCTGACACACATCTTTCCTGATTTTAAACTATCCAGTATTCCTTTGTTTTGTTCCCACAAATGTTTTTTAATCAATGTACAAGTTCTGAATGAGCACAATGAAATGTTCTGGAATTCTCATTCTTCTCAAGGTTATCCACAGTTTATTATGGTCCACACAGTCAGATGTCTTTGCATAGTCAATAAAATATCTTTCTGGTATTTTCTGCTTTGAACCAAGACCCATCTGACATCAGTATGAATCCTTTGTTCCATGTTCTAAATCTGGCAGTTTTCTGTCAATGTGGTACTATACTCATGTTGTATGATTTTAAACAAAATGGTACTTATGTTTGATATCAATGATATCATTCTCTAGTCTGAGCATTTTGTTGGATTCCCTTCCTTTGGAACGGCCATAGATACGGATCTTTTCCTGTCCCTTGGCCATCTTTCTGTCTTCTTAATCTTGTGGCATTGATGAGTAAGTGCTTCCAGTGCCTCTTAGACTTTCTGAACCATTTTGATGAGAAATCTATCAATTCCTGGAGCCTTGTTTTTGGTCAATGCACCTGAAGTTTGAACTTCTTTCCTCAGCACCATCGGTTCTTGCTATCTGCCTCCTAAAATGATGGGGTGTTAACTAGTTCTTTCTGGTGTAGTGACTTTGTATTCTTCCCCTGTTCACTTGATGCTTCCTGAATTCTTCAATATTTTGCCTATAGAATCTATTGAGATTGCAACTCGAGGCTTGAATTTTTTCTCGAGTTCTTTCAGTTTGAGCTATGCTGAGTGTGCTTGTTCTAGGTCTTAGCACTTTTCTTTATATTATTTGGTTTTGTCTTCTTGAGCTGCCCTTTGACATTTTTGGGACTTCATCCTTTCTTTCATTTGCTTTCGCTTCTCTACAACTAAAAGCAAGTGTCAGAGTCTCTTCCAACATTCATTTTGATCTTTTGTTACTTTCTTTCTTTCTGTCTTTTTAATGACCTTTTGCTTTCTTCATGAATGATCGTCTTGTTGTCCCTCCACAGCTCACTGGGCCTTCTGTCATTAGTGTCCAAGGTATCAAATCTGTTCTTGGGATGTCCTCAAAAATGCAAGTGAGATAGACTCGAGGTTGTATTTTGGCTCCTATGAACTTTACTTAATTTTCTTCAGCTCTATCCTAAATTTATATGAACAATCGATCTATAGTCACCCCCTAGTCTGGTTTTAGCTGCTACTATTTAGCTTCTTCATCTAGTCTTCCCAAAAATGTTGTTGATTTTATTTCTGTGTATTTCATGATGTGTATAGTCCCATTTTGTGTTGTTGAAAAGGTTATTTGTGGGGCTGAGCCCCGGTGGCATAGTGGTTGTGCGTGGGACTGCAGCCCACTGGGATGGAGGTTCAATTCCAGATCCACAGGGGCAATGGCTGGGCCTCCTACTCCCACCACCAAGGCAGTGATGCCCTAAAAAAACAAAAACAAAAGGTTATTTGTTATGAACAAGTCATTGGTTTTATAAAATTTTATCAGGTGATCTTCAGCTTCATTTCTATCACCAAGTCTACATTTTCCAACTACCATTCCTTCCTTTTTGTTTCCAACTTATGCATTGCAATCACCAATAGCTATGAATGTATCTTGATTGCATCTTTGATTAATTTCTGATTGAAGTCATTGGTGGAATTCTTCAATTTTTCATCACAAGCTTTTGTGGTTGGTGCATAAATTTGAATAATATTTGTATTGATCAGATTTTCTGGAATGTGGATAAATCTGATCCTATCACAAACAGCAAAATACTTCATGATATATTTAGCAAGATCATTTCTGAAAATATTGCTCTGCCTTTCTTCTTACTTGTGTTATTCCCAGCATAGTAAATCATATGATTTTATGACTCATAATGGTCAGTAACAGTTCATTTCAGCTCATTAATGCCTTAGATATTGATCCTTATATGTTCCATTTCATTTTCTACCACTTTCAATTTTTCTAAGTTTATACTTTGCACATTCTATGCTCCAATCATTAGAAGATTTTTGCAGTTGTTTCTCTTTACCTTGAGCTATGCCTCATTAACAAATGAAGATCCCCGAAGGCTCCATTCCCACAGCCGTTACCTGGCTCATGTCACCACGATCAACTTGTCTTCAAGAAATCAGAACATCTTCAGTCATATTTTGAGTGTCCTGGGACCCAAGGGGCCCATCCACTGGCAGTATCTTCAACAGTGTTCCCCTTCCTTTGTGTAAGTTTTCAGTATTTGACAATTCTTCAAAGCTACGCATCAGGTTTTCGGCTGATTCTTCCCCCAAGGCCGTTCAAGGCCTTGGATGACAGCAAGTGTGGGTCAGAAGAGATGTCCCACTTGATTTGGTTGAATCATTTCTGAGAAAGTGAATTTGAAGTAGACTGGTCAAAAGTGGAGAGGCATGAGTCAGGAAGGAAACAGAGATAAAGGCTTTTGAGACAAAAGCATATGAATGGCGTCATAAATGCCTAGAGGGCTGCTCCCAGCACTTGTTTGTCAGTTTGTTTGACTGTGGTGGATGGTGTTTCTCTGTATGCTGGAAAACATGGCATAGGTATTTCAAGTATCTCCACATCACTCATTGTGAACAGGTTTCAGCAGTTACTAAACTAAGAAGGGACAGACTACCCATTTTTGAGTGATTAGCCACTGATGATCTTAGGAATAGCACTGAAACCTTGTCTGAACTAGTATCGGAAGGTGAGCCCCTCAGGTTACTAGGTAGTCAAAATATGATAGACGAAGTACTGCTTCCTGAAAGTTGAATCGACCTTAATGACACAAATAGTTTAAGTTCTTAAGAACTTCCTCTTCTGATAGGGCATGATTCAAAACAAGAAGAACACTATAGACATCCATTAATAATCAGAATGTGGAATGTATGAAGCATGAGTCTGGGAAATTATATATAGTCAAAAGTAAAAACAGAACACATAAAGATCAATATCCTAGGCATTTGAGAGCTGAATTGAACGGCTATTGGCCATTTTAAGTCAGAAAATCACATGGTTTACTATTCTGAGAATAAAAATTCAAGAACAGAGGCATTGCACTTATTGTCAAACAGTGCATTTCAAAAATCCATCTTTAGTTGTAATGCTGTATGTGATGAGCAATATCAATATTCCTATAAGTAAGTCCAGTAATGAAATAGGAGTCTAAGAAATTAAATAATTATACCAACTTCCCCAGTCTGATTTGATCAAACAAGCAATTAAGCTGTGTTAATAACTACTGGCAATTGGATTTCAAAAATGGAAATGAAGGGGATCAACAGTTGGAAAATATGGCCTTGGTAATTAAAAGGAAGCTGAAGATAGCATGATAGAATTTTGCAATACCCACAAGGTTTTCATTGTGAATATCTTCACTGTAGCAATGCAAATGGTGACTATACACGTGGACTTCGCCAGATGGAACACACAGGAATCTAATTGACTACATCTACAAGAAGGGATGATGGAGATATCAGTGGCTAAGTGGATTCATGGGTTGACTGGACTAGACCATCAATTGCTCACATACAAGTTTAGGTTAAAGGTGAAGAAAATTAAAAACAGTCCACAAGGGTCAAAATGCAGCCTTGAGTATATTCCATTGGAATTTAGAAAACAAATTGAGATCTGACACATTGTACACAAATGACCAAAGACCTGATCAGTTGGGGATCACATCAAAAATATCATGAACGAGAAGAAAGCAAAAAGTCATTAAAAAGACAGGGAAAAAGAAAAGATCAAAGTCAGTGTCAGAAGAGACTCTGAATACTTGCTCTTGAACAGAGAGTAGCTAAAACAAATGGAAGAACTGATGAAGTCAGAGAGCTGAGAAGGGCAGCTGGAGAAGACAAAGCTAATTATTATAATGAGATGTATACAAACCCGGAATTAGAAAACCGAAAAGAAAGAACACATTCAACGCATCTCAAGGTGAAAAATATTAATGCAAAAAAATAAAGCATCTAATTGCAATATTGAGGAATTCTATGGACAAATATTGAAAGATGCAGAAAACACCAAAAGACCATTGAAAGAATACAGAGTTAATGTCACTCTTGTCCCCCAAAATGGTGACCACTCAACCGTTTCACAAGCGAGCATATGATCAAGAATCAATGGTACTAGAGGAAGAAGTTGAACTTGCACTGAAAGTACGAGTGAAGAATGCCAGGGTCCAAGAACTAGTGGAAAATCAGTGGAAACGGTTCAGCAAGCTGATGAAGCACAGGAAGCACTGTTTGGGCCAGCGGTTCTCAACCTCTGGGTTGTGACCCCATTGGGGACCTCATGACCCTTTCACAGGGGTTGCTTGGTTCTCAACAGTAGTAAAATTATAATTATGAAGTAGCAACAAAAAAATAATTGTATGACTGGTGGTCACAACAGCACGAGGAACTATATTGAAGGGTCCCAGCATTAGGAAGGTTGAGAACCACTGCTCTAAACTGTGCAAAGAAATTTGGAAAGCAGCTACTTGGCCAACAGACTGGAAGAGACCCATATCCTAGCCTGTTCCAAGGAAAGGTGACCCAACAGAATGTAGAAGATTTCGAACAATACTATTAATTCACATTTTGTTGACTAAAAAAAGTAGTTCCGTCGGTAAATCCAATAGGGAGCTGGCAGAAACTCAAGTAGATTAAAAAGAAAATGTGGAATAAAGGATATTGCTGAGGTCAGGTGGCTCTTGGCTGAAAGCAGGGAATGCCAGAGAGAGAGAGGTCCTTGTGTTTTATTTATTATGCAAAGGTACTCCACTCTAGGGATCAAAACAAAAGATTGATAGCACTAAAAATGGGAATACAGTCACCTCAATGTAGGTGGGGAAAATGAGGTTCCAGAATAAACTGTTTTGCCACGTTTGGTTGACAATGTTATTGTTGACTTGATGTACGTAGGGATTGAAGTAGGAACTGGGAGCACCTCATAGCAGCTCTGATAATAGAGCTAGGTGGGAATATCAGATCATTCCTAAGAAAAAGGGTGAAAGCCAGCTCAGGGGCATTCAAGTGGATCGTGAGAACAAAGAAGTGAGGACACAGGAGGAGAAAAGAGAAGCATTACCGTGAAACTGTCCTTTCTACTTTTCTCTTAGTTTTCTAGTGTTTCAATAGCAGAAGTATCACTAGTGGATGGATGCCTTTAACAAACAGACATTTATTTTCTCACAGTTCAGAAGCTAGAAGTACTCATTCAGGATGTCAATTCTAAGGGAAGCTCACTGCCCTCTCTGGGGGAGAATACTTGTCTCTGCTTTGATAACATTCTTCTCAAGGTTCCTTGGTGAACTCCCCAGGGCACTTATTTTCTCCCATCTGTGCTTTCCTCTTTCTGTGCTGAATCTGCTCCTTCGAGGTCACAAAAGTGACTGATATTAGACATCCCCAAAAATGATATGGATCAATCAACATAACAAAAGTAACTCCTGGTCCCAAATGGGAATGTATCCATAGGATTTAGAACACATACTTTATTTTCTTGATAATTCACAAATTATACAGAATCATAACTCCTCTAACTGCTGGACAACTGCCAGAATGTTTCTCACCTGGAATAGAAAGTTGTCAGAGGGAAGCTGTGTTTGCTTTGAAAGTCAATGTGCTCAAATTGAAGAAGTTGAATTCTGTAGTGACTGGGCAGGTGGACCCATGTTGGGTCCTCAGACCAGGCCAATATGAGTGACCCTAGTATAGATAGTAGACATAACTACCCAGATGGTGTTCTGCAGATCATGGGGGAGAAGGAGAAACCCTCGTCTTTCTTCTGAGTGGTTTCAAACTGCCGACCTTGTGGTTAGCACACAAGAGATTACCCACTATGCCACCAGGGACGTCCTATTGTGAAGAAAACACAGGTCAACATCTTTCTGGCATTTTTTGCTTTCAGCTAAGATCCATCTGATGTCAGCTATGATATTCCTTATTCTACACCCTCTTCTGAATCTGACTTGGATTTCTAGAAGCTTCTCATCCATATACTGCTTCCAATATTTTTGAATTATCTCCAACACAATTTTACTCATGTGTAATACTCATGATATTATTTGATCATTTCTTCATTCTGTTTTGTCCCTTTCTTTGGAATGGGCACAAAAACGGATGTCTTCTGGTCTCCCAGATTTCTTGGCATAGATGAATGCATGCGTGGATGCTTCATCAGCATGTTCGAACACTTCAATTGGCATTCTAAGAGCCCTTAGTACCAGTCTTTTTTCTAAGTGGCATTGATCCCTCAGATCTTTTTCACTTTGCATATTGCATCCCTTATATCAGAAAACCCTTCCTTTCCTCTTTCCCTTTCTGAATGACTAATTCATCATTGTTAACCTTGCCCAAGTATCAGTTCTTCTGGAAAGTCTTTTCTGGCTGTTCCTCCAACAACTCTACTCAGTAGCTCTCAAGTTCCTTCACAGGCTGGTGATCACATACCTCTGTCACACAGCGCAGCGTACCTGCCACCGCCACCAGACTGTGACATGCTCGCAGCTTGTGGGTAGGGCTTGCATGCTTTTGTTTTTAATTCATCCTTCTTTTGTGACTTGTACAGCCCACAGCCCGTAGCCACTTAGTCAGTGCCTACTTATCTGTATAGAGAAACTATCCTAAGACAAAACCACATATGCAATAAACAAAAGTGATCTTTAGCCTTCAGGGCATCTTATAGTGTCTGCTGGAATTTAGAACCAAGGAAGTCAGGGACTGGATGAATGCATTAATCTAGAAGTGAGAGACTAGCCATGAAACTGGAAAACAGTAGGTAGAGTTCATTTCACTTTCACAATTATCCATTGAGCACTTACTATGTTCAGCAACAGAGATAGATATCATACACATAACTGGGGCCTCCTTGCTGGAACAGATCTGGAGAGATTGAAACCCTAATATGCTGTTGAGAGAATTGTAAAGATGTACAACCCCTGTACAAAGCAATGTGGAGCTACTTCCAATGACTTGGGAGAGAAATTCCACATAATCCAGCAATTCCTCTCCTGGGCTAGAACCCTAAAGAAGTGAGAGTCATAGCATAAGCATATTCATTGCGGCACTGGTCACAAGAACAAGAAGACAGAGACAACCTTAATGCCATCAGTAGAAACATAGGTTAGAAAAACAAAAAACTTCGGTACATATACATACATATTCATGGCTGAAAAACAATGAAGGAGCCTGGAAGCACTTCATGGCATGGATGGATCTGGAGAACATGACTTTGAATGAACTTAGTCGATGACAAAGAGACAACAATTGTAGAACAGTGTTCTAAAGAAACAGCAGCAGCAGCAATAAGACAAAGCCTCTCCTACCAAAGGAAACAGACTTTGAAGGTTACCAAGTGGGGGAGGACAGGAGAGGGGAGATGAAACAATAGGCCAGAGGGCTGAGAAATCAACAGAGTGAGGTTACGGTGAGTCCATGGGGTGCTGAAATACAAACCATGACCTGAAATGTAACGCCCCCACATAGCACACTGTTGAAAAACATTCAAAAAAAAAGTGAGGGAGATACTGTGACGGAAGTTGCAATGGATTTTAGGGGGTGGGGTGGTTTGTTCTGCTGTGGCACCTAAGACGAGCATTACAGGGAAGCCCCAGCGTCACATGATGACCATTGTCAGCCAAGCCCCGGATGGCCTGGCCTGCTGGATGTCCTAAGCTGCATAAGGTGAGAGCAAGGGTCAGCCACCTCCAGAAACAGCGCCAGGTGCCTGGACGACTAGCCACTCCATGTTTCCTTCTCCTGCCACTCACACTGGGGCAATGGAGATGAGCTGCTGAATGGAAACTGTCTGGAAGGCGTCAGCCAAGTTCCACCGCTCCCCCCACCCCCTACTCGGTCAGCAGTCAGAGACCATGAGCCCCAGCTCCCGGGAGGAAATCTGGTGTGAGAATCCGTTGTTTATCCACAGCACCACCTGGCACGGGCTTCTCTTGAAGATGGAGAAGGGAGCTAAATAAATCGCAACTCGTCATTCTGAACACCTGATGGTACCGGAGGTGGGAAGTCAGAAAGCCCAGAGCCAAGAGGTCATTGAAAACCCAAGAACTGGCGACTGGGATGTGGAAACTGTATTCTCCAGCTCATGGTCCCTTGGGGACTCCTTCAAGGGCGAGCAGGCAGGAAGCAGGAGCACAGAAGCCAAGCTGCAGAGGATGCAAGAACCAGGAAACATTTTGGGACCTCCTTACCCTGTGAAAAGTGGCTCTCATCCTTTAAAACACCATCTCCAGGTCTTGGCAGCATGGGGAAGTCGTGGGGGTTGGGGGGAGAGAAACTGTGTGAGCCTGAGCCTCTGGGAGCCAGGGGTTGCATAGCAACAAGGGGGGGGGGATTTAGAAACACACACAATAAGAAAGAGAGGTACTATGGTCCCACATGTGACAAGATGGGTGGACCCCAGATTCAGGATGGCAGCCTAACTTTGGATGTCCAGGCTGGGAAGCTGGATTAAAATAGGAAAGAGGATGATTGGTTTTGCAGACAGTTTCTGGGATTGGCTAATAGAACTTTGGGGAAATGTGCACTCTAAGAGTTAAGAAGAGCCAGCCAGATCAGCAAAATGTTACCTTTCAAGTTTAGCACCTATTTAGATGGCTTCCCTGCAGTTTTACTAAGACAAAGGGAAACCCAGTAAAATGAATTTCAGTGATGGATATAAACTTCATGGGTTACTAAATATGTTGCTTTGAGATAGTTTGTATTGATGCCACCTTTCTTTCCTAACTTCTTCATGGATCTCAGAACAATTAGGTTATGCAAATCTGGACATGTAAGACAATATTTCAGCTTTTTTTTCTTTTGATAAGACAAAACCAAGCCCATCCTGACCTACAGTAACCTTAGAGGACAGAGGAGAATTGTCAGGGGAGCCTAACACATCATCATGGGCCGGTAGGTGCAATTGTGCAGTGATAATAAGTAAAGTCATAGAAAATATGAGAGATAGAGCAGAGATCGAAATAATGGAGTCAGACATATTTCATGGTAGCATGCTCACCTCAACCCTGCTTGATGGTCCACGAAGAGAGAGAGAAAGCAGGAGGAGGAGAGGGAACAGGGGAGAGGGGAAGCGGGTATCAGGGGAGTGGACCAGGAGAAAGAGGGCTTCTTTATTGCTGACCAAGGCTTATATCAATTTGGGGTGTGTGATTACACATCACAGGAAGGGGTTGCACTATAGGTTACACAGCAATGAAGGGGAACCATCTAGGGACATACACACAATAGGAAAGGCAGTATTAGGGTCCCACATGAGACAAGATGAGCGGACCCAAGATTCAGGATGGCAGCCTAACTTTGGATGTCACTGAGCAGGTTTGGCTTGTTCTCTGACTCCCTATAGAAACCATTATCAGCAGAGTGTGGGCCCCACCTACAGAGAGCAGATTATGGCTGAAAGCCTTCAGGGAGAAGTAATCTATTATATATCAGGGGTTCTCAAACTACATCCCGGGCCATGTGCACATACTGGAGGGTGAGGGGAAGGTGAGGTAGAAAGGCGGAACTGATTATAAGGATCTATATGTTACCTCCTCCAAGGAGGACATTTATGCACCCCGGAGGGTATTTTTGCTGCCACTGCCTGTCCTGCTTAGCTGTCAACTCCTCCCGGGCCTATAGTGAATTTGTTCATCTTTGTTTTGTTTTGTGTATGTATTTTTTTTAAACTATAGTCTGGCCCTCCACCAGTCTGAGGGACAGTGAAGTGGCCCCTGTTGAAAGAGTTATAGACTCTATACCATTAGGGACTGTGCCCAACAGGCTGAAAGCATCTGATCTCTCGCCATGTGTTGGGAAGTCAGCTCTCATGTTTGGTAAATCTTAGGAGACAGAATTGGAGAAAAGTCTTATTATAATCCCACAGAGAATTCCCATATGGTGGTTTCCCCCTGGTGGCACAGTGGTTAGAGTTGGGCTGAACTCACAAGGGCAGCAGTTTGAAACCACCAGCCACTGTGTGAAGAAAAGATGACGTTTTCTACTCCTGCAAAGAGCTGCCGTTTCAGAAACACACAGTTCTCCTCTGCCCTACAGGGTCACTGGGAGTCAGAATCGAGTGGTTGGCAATGAGGATGGTGTGACTAAACCAACGCTGAGAAAACAGGTTTCCTTAATAAACCTCTTAAGTCAGTATTTGGAAATGAAATCTTGATTATGAGTACTTGACCATTTGTTTGGGGGGGATTTAGAGATATTTTATTGCCTACAGGATTAGGTGAAATTCATATTTGAGGCCTGAATTTGGTGTAGGTTGGCCTCTGAGCAGTGATTCCACCTACCACCCCTATGTCAGTTCTGCCTGATGGAGTCCTGAATGTTACAGATTCGAACTGAGCCCCCTACAGTTTTCGAGCATTTAATCTGAACAGAAATAATTTGCCAAGACTTTCTTTTACAGACCCACTAGTGAGACTTGATCTACAACTCTTCCGTTAGTCCAGTACCAACGGTTTGTGTGACCCAGAGGCCCTAAGCAAATATCAATACAGCCCAATACAAGCTCACTGGCAGCAAAAGCCAGGAGGGTGGGTGGTGATGATTTAAGTCGGTATGGAGTAGGATCTTCACATGTCAAGCAAAAGAGGCTGCAAACTCCTTCCGTGACCAAGTTTTTGTTTGTGTATTTTTTAAAATCATTTTATTGGGGGCTCATACAACTCTTGGATGTCAAGCACATTTGTACATTTGCTGCCCTCATCATTCTCAAAACATTGGCTTTCTACTTAAGCCCTTGGTATCAGCTCCTCATTTTTCCTCTCCCTCCCCTTTCCCTGCCCTCAGGAAACCTTGATCATTTACAAATTATTATTATTATTATTTTAATTTTTAAATTATTATTTTTTGTCACATCTTACACTGTTTGATGTCTTCCTTCACCTACTTCCCTGTTGTCTGTACCCCAGGGAGGAGGTTATATGTAGATCCTTATAATCAGTTCCCCCTTTCTACCTCACCTTCCCCCCACCCTCCCAGTATTGTTACTCTCACCTCTGGTCCTGAAGGTATCATCTGTCCTGGGTTCCTTATGTTTTTGATTCCTATCTGTGTACATTCTTTGGTCTAACCAGATTTGTAAGGTAAAATTGGGATCCTGACAGTTAGTGGAGGGGAGGAAGCATTGAAGAACTAGAGGAAAGTTGTCCGTTTTGCCATTGCTACACTGCACCATGACTGGCTAGTCTCCTCCCCGCAACCTTTCTGTAAGGGTATGTCCTGCTACCTACAGATGGGCTTTGGGTCCCCAGTCTGTACTTCCCCTCATTTGTAATGATAAAATTTTTAGTTCTTTGATGACTGCTACGTAATCCCTTTGACACCTTGTGGTCACACAGGCTGATGTGCTTCTTCCTGGCCACTTGTTTACCTTCACACCTTTAAGACCCCAGAAACTATTTCTTTAGATATCTGGGAATCCTCTGCTTTCTTCACCACTTTTGATTATGCACACATTTGTCTTTATTGATTGTATCGGGAAGATGAGCATCATGGAATGCCAATTTAATATAACAAAGTGTTCTTGCATTAAGGAAGTACTTGATGGAGACCCAATATCTGTCTGCTTGCATTAGTACTAACCTTATAAATATATGCACATAGATCTATCTCCCCATCATCATATATAAATATATAAATATATTTACCTATGTACATGCCTCCATAAAGCCCTTTGCCTCCTAGTTCTTTCCTCTATCTCCTTTTACTCTCCTCTTGTCTCATTATCATGCTCAGCCTTCTTTTGGGATTCAGTAATTTCTCATGGTTACATTACCCTTGATCAATCCCCACCAGACTTCTCACATGGTTCTTGCCGCTGATTTTGGATCACTTGTTTTACCCTTGTCTCTGTGTTGGTAAATACCACCTCTTTCCCCCACCTCCACTTCTCCATGTCACCCTGGAACTAGTGGTCCCATTGTTTTGTCCTCCAGACTCTTCATCCAGCCTATCGTATCTAGATAGACCTGCAGAGATAATCATATGCACAAAAAAACAACACATAGCAAGATGAAGTGGCAAAACAAAGCGACAACAACAACAACAACAAACAAGTATCCAGAAAAAAATGAATAAAAATAATAGTAAAAAAGAAAAACTTGTAAATAGTTCAAGGTGTGTTTATTGTCCTTTAGGGGTGTCCTCTGGTTGAGGCTGATGGGGTGCCACTTCCTGGCCCCAAAGTTTATCCTTGGCATTCCCTTGGGACCTCCATGCGCTGCTCCCCCCGCTGTGCGACACACCAAGAGTGTTTTGCCTTGATGTAGTGGGATCAGACTGGGTTCAATTTCGACACTGTATCTCCAGGGTGGTCTCTTGTAGGGCCATCATGGATCAGTCAGGGATGTCGTGTCTCATAGTGGGGCTGACCATATGGCCCTCTCTCTGCATTGATTGCTCTGAGCAGGGATATCGTGCTCAAAGCTTGGTGGGCCAGCATGCGCTCCACTCTCTCTTCCTATCCCTTCATTTGCTCCCATGTGCTCTGGTCAGGCATGTCCTTCTCCCTGAGCTATAGCGTCAGTGCCGTCCTCGTCAGCAAATTCTTCTGGGGGAAGGGGCCGGTTGTCTATGTAGTTGGGATTGAGATCAGGCCCTCAGACCCTTCCACTGGCTTCCCACTCCATGCCGTCATGCTGTTTTTATGTCCTGGAACACCGGGTTTCAATCTGGTCCCTCTTTCCCTGTAGAGATATAAACAATACCTTCCCCTTGAGTCAGTTAGCACCCTGATCCCCCCCTACATATTGCTAACTTTTTTTTCCTTCCTCACCCCCTCCTTTGTAGTGGGCTACCACACATAGCCCTGGATTTGGTCTGACCTCTGCCATACTACCTGGACCTCACCTCAGGAATGTTTATATGTAGTAGCTTTTTCCCTATGCCCCTTTTGCATTTTTTAAAAGTTTACCTCAGCAGACTCATGTTGTGCTTGTCCTTTTGAGCTTGACTTACTTCACTTAGCATAGTTTCCTCTAGTTCTTCCCATGTGACGATATGCTTCATGCCTTCATCACTGCTTTTTAGCAATGCATAGGACTCCGTTGTACGTATGTACCAGAGTTTTTTAATCTATTTGTCAGTTAATGGAAATTTGAGTTGTTTCCAACTCCTTGCAATTGTGAACTGTGCCGTGATGAACATTGGAGCACAGATGTTTGCCCATAGTAGAATTGTTTTCATCTTTTCTCCATTGACTACCATGCTGGCTGTTGGTTTTTTCATATGTAGCTTGTATAATATTGAGGAATTTTCCTTCTATTTCTATCTTCTTGAGTGTCTTAAACAGGAATGGGTATTGGATGCTGCCAATTGCTTTTTCCACATCTATTGATATTATCATGTGGTTATTATTATTTTTCCTGTCAATGTGGTGAATAATATTAACAGTCATGACCAACTTTGGGGGCCTTGTCACTAGTAACAAGTGAATAGACTTCTAAATACTCTTCAGCGGATGCTCAATTACAAAGATGAACTCTGGAGCAGGCTTTGTTGAAAGCCAACAGATTCAGATTCTGTCCAGGAAGGAAGGGGACTCCAAAGATAAATGCCATCCATAGAAAACAACTTGTTTCCAACTCCTGGAAGTGCTCCACCAGGAAATTACAGGAATGCACAGGGGAGGGGACAGGGGAGAGACAGAGGCTGAAGAAGAATGTTTAGGTTTCTAACTGCACCAGAGAAAGCCTTTGGCATTCAGGCACAACAATGAAAAGCTAACCTTTCCAGGGAACTTTGTTTGGCAGGAGCCTCTAGTTAAAATGCTAAAAGGCTCCTACTAATAGAAAAATGGCTTTTTGGAGTCCACCCACCAGCATCTTGGAAGAAAGGCCTGACGATCTGTTTCTGAAAAGTTTTCATTTTAAAAACACTAGAGAGCACAGTTCTTTTTAGATACACATGGGGTAGCTATGAGTTAGTCGGTTTAAGTTCCTAAAGGTCATTTTTTTTAGAAGAGTCTTAGGTTTAAAAAAAACATCAAGCAGATCATCACCATAGTCATCTGTCACCTCTGTAGCTAGTTATGCCAACAAAAACTATTTCACAAGCCTAGCTTCCATTAAAAGAGACCTGGAACTCTGAAATTTTACCTTTTGAACCTTCTAATGCACCCAGGTCAGTGTTGTCGTTATCTCATTTACAGGAAGCCTCTGAATCATTTGTCTCATCCAGTCGTGCTGCCATTGTGCTTGGTTGTTTTCATTGCTTTCAGTGCTTGTAGAGTTGTGAATGGTGTCAAAAGTGCTGCTATAAAATATTGCGGGATACAATTCATGCGCAGTTATTATGATTTGTATTTCTGAACTTGTACCGATAAGCTTTTTGAAAATAAAGCAGCATTTGAAAGAAAAGATGCATTTTAAAGTTTGACTCAGTTACTAATAATGTTGTCACTAGTAATGTTATCATTCTATGCAGAAGGTCTTACAACATAGTTTTGCTGTTTGTGTTTATATAATCTAAGAATAGCACACGCTATCAGTTTACCGCTGTGTTTTTATTGTTTGGTGCTGCTGAGCCAGTTCCACAGCAGCCCTGTGGGGAACAGCAGGAAACACAGCCAGGTCGGTCCTGTTCCATTCTCACAATCCTTCTTATGTCTGAGCCCATGGCTGTAGCCACTGTGCCATCCATCTCATCCAAGGTCTAACACTTCTTCACTTCTCCTCTACTTTACCCAGCCTGGTGGTCTTCTCCAGGGACTGGCCTCTGCGGAAAACATGTTCAAAGTATGGGAGAGGAAGTCCCACCATCCTTGCCTCTAAGGAGTATTCTGGCTGTACTTTTTCCAAGGCAAATTTGTTTGTTCTTACTTTCAATATTCTCAACTAGCATTGAAGCTCAGATGCCTCAATTCTTCTTCCATCTTCCTTATTCAGTGTCCAAGTTTTGCATGCATAGGAGACCATGGAGAATACCGTGGCTTGGCTTAGGCACTTCTTATTTCTCAAAGTTACAACCTTGTTTGTCAATACTTTAAAGAAGTCTTGTGCAGCAGATCCACCTGACACAATGCAGCATTTGATCTCTCAACTGAGGCTTCCACGAGTGGATCCAAGCAAAAATCTTTTTTTCCATTATTTTAATAATGTTACCGACTGGTCTGGTTGTAAGGCTTTGGGTTTTCTTTCAATTGAGCTGAATTCTGTATTGAAAGCAGTAATTTTGGATCATTATCGGCAAGAGCTTCAAGTGCTCCTCTGTATTATCTGCATATCACAGGCTGTTAATAAGCCTTCCTCTGATCCTGATGTCACTTTCTTCTTTATATAATTTACTTTCTCTTTTTATTTGCTCAGCATAAAGTTTGAATAAATATGGTGAGAGGATACAACCCAGACACACACCTTTTAAAAAAAAATTTTAACCATGCAGTATTCCCTTTTTCTGTTTGCATCACTGCCTCTTGATCCATATGTAGGTTGTACATGAGCCCCATAAAGTGTCCTAGAATTCTCATTCTTCTCACGGCTATAGCCACAATATAATGTAGTAAAAAAAAAAAGTCAATATCTTTCTGGTATTCTCTGCTTTCACCCAAGGTCCATCTGACCCGACATCAGCAGTCATATCCCTTATTCCATGTCCTTTTTTGAAATTGGTCTGAGGCTCTGGCAGTTCTCTATGGATATACAGCTGTACCCATTGTTGGAGGACAACGTGTCAGAAGATGAGCCACTCTGTTAGGAGAGCATGTGAAACAGGACTGAGGAAGAGGCTTCCTCAAAGTTGAGTTGACCTTTATGATGTGGATGGAGTAAAGCTTTGGGAATCTTACTTTGCTGTGCTATTGGTACAAGTCAAAATTAGCAGAAATACTAAAAACGTACAATAGTAATCAGAATGTGTGATATACAAAGTCTGAATCTAGAAAAACTAGAAGTCACCGAAAATTCAGTGCATCACATCGCAATTGATATCCTAAACTGAAATGGAGCTGAAATGGATTCTTTATTGGCCATTTTGAATTGGGTACTCATATGATTTACTATAGTAGGAATGAAAAACTAAGAAAGATTGGAGTTCTGTTCATTATCAAAAATATTTCAAGATCTTTCTTGAAGTACAATGTGTATGTAATAGGTTAATAACTAGATGTCTACAACAAATACCAACTGATACAACTATAATTCAGATTTATCCATTAACCACTAAAGCCAGTGATGAAAAATGGAAGAATTCTACCAACTTCTTCAGTATGAAATTGATTAAATTGTAAGCAAAATACATTGATAATTGCTGGTTAATAAGATGTGAAAGTCGGTGACAAAGTGGAAATAACAGTAGTTGCAAAATGATGAACTTAGTGATGGAATTGAAGCTGGATATTGCATGGCAGAATGTTGCAAGACCAATTACTTCTTCATTACAAATAGCCATTTCAACAACACAAATGGTGACATTACACATGACCCTTGCCAGAGGGACTACACAAGAATCAAATGACTGCATTTGTGGAAAGGGACTATTCAGAAACTCAATATTTTCAGCTAAAACAAGACCAAGAGCCAACTATCAAAAAGACTGCCAGTCACTTATATGCAAGTTTAAGGTGAAGTTTAAAAATTAAAACAAATCCATGAAAGCCAAAATATGACTTTGAGTATATCCGACCTGAATTCAGAGACCATCTCAAGAACAGAGTTGGTGCAAGATCCAGGGTAAAAATATCAATGTGAACGGGGGGTGGGGGGGGGGCGTGGTAGAGAGACCCAAAGCTCATCTGTAGACAATCATAGAAGGGTCAGAAGGAAGAGACGAGCCAATTAGGGTACAGTGTAGCACAGATGAAATATGCAGCTTTCCCCTAGTTCTTGAATGCTTTCCTTTACTTCCCCGCCACAGTCACTATCATGACCCCAAATCTACATTGCAAATCCTGCTAGATCAGAGTATGTGCACTGGTACAGATAAGAACTCATAAAACAGGGGATCCAAGACAGATAAACCCCTCAGAACCAATAATGAGAATAGTGGCCGGGAGAGTGGGGGAAGGTGGGGAGAGAAAAGTGGGATCAATCACAGTGATCAAAAGCTAACCCTTTCCCAGAGGGGTGAGCAACAGAAATCTGGGTGAAAGGAAAAATGGTCAGTGTAAGACATGAAAAAATATTAATTTATGAATTATCAAGAATTCATGAGACGAGTGGGCATGAGCTGAAACCAAGGACCTGAGGAGAAAGTAAATGTTTTGAGGAGGATGGATGATGGCAACAAATTACAAATGTGCTTGACACAATGGATGTATATATAGATTGTGATAAGACCTGTAAAAGACCCCAATAAAATGATTTTGAATAGAAGAATAGATTTGATGCATTGAACATTAATGACTAAAAATCAGATAAAATGTGAATTAACATCCAGAATATCATACATGAAGAAAGCAAGAGGTATATAAAAAGACAGAGGGGGGAGAAAAGGAGACCAACATAAATGTCAGAAGAGACTCTGAGACTTGCTCTTGAATGTGAAGAAGCTAAACCAAATAAATTTCAAAGGGCAGCACAGGAGAACAAAGCTAAGCATTATAGTGGACTGTACAAAGAGTTGAGCCAGAAAGACAAAAAGGAAGAATGAGCTCAGCATATCTTAAGTTGAAGGATCTAGAGAGAGAAAAATTTCAAGCCTTGGGTTGCAGTATTAAAGAATTCTATTCAAAAATGGAATGGCGCAGGAAACATTAAGCGAGAACAGAAGGAATACAGAAGCACCATACCATAACAAATGGACTGACATTAAACCATTTAAAAAGAAGCATACACTCAAGTACGTATGGTATTAAAGGAAGAAACCCAAGCTATATTTGAAAGCATTCATGTAAAAGTAGTCTTCAGAAATTGACAAAGTACCATTGAAATGTTTCCACAAGCTGATGAAGCAGTGCAAGGACGCAACTAGACTTGGCCAAGTAATTTGGAAAATAGCTACTTGGTGAACTGACCAGAAAAGATCCATATGTAAGTCTATTCCAAAGAAAGGTAACCCAAAAGGATGCAGAAAAATTTGCTCAAATCCACAGTCAATATTCATGGAAGTAGTATTCAAGAAATCAAAGGATGTATTGCATTGGGCACAAATGCCTCACAAGGCCAATTTAAATTGTTTAAGAGAAAAGTTATCACCTTGAGACCTAACGTGTGCCTCTCCCAAACCATGATATTTTCAAATGCATGGGAAAGTTGGACAATGAATAAAGACACCAGAAGAACCGATGCCTTTAAGTTACAATGTTGATGAAGATCATAGAAATTACCACAAACTAACAAAACAACACTTAAATCTGTAATGAAAGACATGCAATCAGACTGTAAGCAAGGGTGGCAAGACCTTGTCTCACATATTGAAGGCATGTTATCAACACCAAAAGAAGATGGAGGGGTGTTTAGTAAAGTTCAGTGAAAAAAAGAAAGACCCTCCATGAGGGGTTGACATGGTGACTGCAACAATGGGCTCCAATGCAACAACATGGCTCAGGACCAGGCAGTGTTTCATTCTGTTTTTGATATAAAATGCAAGTGGACTCGGTGGCACCTAAGAACAACAAGAAGGTTAAATTTGATAACTCATATAGATGAGTATTCTTTATATCCAAGGTGAAGATTATATGCAGATTCCAGAGATCAGGTATGAACATCATTATACAACATCGTAATAGCTAGGTTTATTGTGCCAACCCGCCCAATGAACACGTGATTAACTGAATGGCAGAGGCTTGGTGAGCCTCACCTTTCTTGGCTCTTGCTCTTTGATGTTCGGACCACTGTGCAGCTGCCTTAGCCTGCTCTTTGCCTCCATTTGCAAGCTACACTACCTGTGGGGTACCTGACCCGTGCACTGTGTTCTGTGGTGTGAGTTTCCTTTGAGACCTGCCTTGCCACACTATTGGAGTATACATCGCTTAAGCTGGGGCCTGTTGGACCTGTCATCCGGCTAATTGTTGGTGACCTGCCTTGCTGTTTTGGGCCTGTGGCTGCATAGCCTGAACTACTCTACAGAGGACTACCTGACATTCCTCAAGACTTGAAGGACTGCCAGTCAATTAGCTGTCTCATGGAAGTGAGTTGTACTGAAGTCATTTGTACTGCTTTACAGATTAACTTTATTTTTATTTCTTATATTAGATATCTATGTCTATATAATCATCAGTATCCTGGTTTTGTTTTTCTAAAGAACCCTGGCTAACATAGTCATTATGGTGTTGGTGAAGCATATTGAAAGTACCGTAGATTGCCAAAAGGTAAACATCTGTCTTGGAAGAAGTACGGTCAGAATGCTCCTGAGAGGCAAGGATGACCAGACTTCATCTGGTGCACTTTGGATGTGTTTTCAGGAGAGACCAAAATCCTTGGAAAGGGACATTGTGCTTGGTGAAGTAGAGAGGCAGCGAAATAGTGGAAGGCCTTTGACAAGATAGATTGACACATTGACTGCAGTGAGGGCCTCAGATGTGAGAGCAAGTGGGAGGATGGCGCATGAGGATGGTGCATGTAAGCCGTGTTTCCCTGTCTTGTACAAAGGATCACTGTGAGTTGGACCCAACTTGATGCCACAGCATATACTCCTGAGGCTACACTATCATACTTGCCCATAATGTCATTGTTGTACAATTTTATAGCCTTGTGACTTGGGCAAGTTGCTTATTTTTTCTGTGCTTAGGCGTTCTCTTGTATAGAAGTTAATAGGTGTGAATTGCTCAGAACAGTTTCTGGTATAAATGAAGCAAAATTTATTGTTGCTAGGTGTGGTCATGTGGATTTTGAGCACCTCTCTGGATTTTCTTGGCTGTAATCTTGCAGAACTGCCATGTTTTTATAAGTCTCACAGATTCTCCCCTATCCTACCCATAGCTTTTCTATCACTCATTTTGGTAGAAAGTATCTGAGTTTTCTTTCTTTGACAGATTTCAGCCTTACACAGGTCCTGCCTTCTTCAAGTTTTACTCTGGATTATTTGCTAACTGTGGTAGTTAAATGATCTGTTGTCAATTTGAGGCTGAACAGCGAAGGGATAGAGTTTAGCCTGTCAATCAGGTCGAAGCTTGATGACATCATTTGGAGGTGGGAAGGCAATACATAGCTCATTGGAGGTGGGACAGATGTTCACTCCCTGTGAGACACTGCAGCTGATAAGATACATGAAGCTAAGCTAATGCCCTGAGCTGCAGGAACCACGTGGAGACAGACCCCTGCCAGTGCTGAAATACTTAAGATGCCAGATCCACAAGAATGCCTACCTGTTGGGCTGTGATCTTCCTCCATTTGGTGTCACTGCATGTGTCTGTAGAGAAAACTATAGATTGGTATGGGACATATGTGCTAATATCAGACTTATGGGCTTGATCTGAGCTAGGCTGGAATGTTTTCTCAGTGTTCAATTACACTTACATAAACCTTTTTCATTTTTATTAAAAATCATTTCATTGGGGCTCATACATCATTTTTCACAATACATAAATAAACATACTGTGCCAAGCACCTCCACATGTCCACTGCTATTATCATTCTCCAAACATCTGCCTTTCCCCTTGAGCCCTTGATATTGGCTTTCCATCCTTTCCCCTCTTCCTCTGCACTCTGTTCCCCACCAACCCTCCATACTTTATAAATTATTATCGTTCTGTCATCTTACACTGCCTGACCTCTCCCCCAACCTACTCCTTTGATATCTGTCCTTCAAATAGGAGCTTATGTGTATATCCTTGCAGTTGGTTCTGTCTCTCTACCCCACCTTCTCTCCACCTATCCAACAGCTCCAATCTCATCAGTGGCCTGAAGGGGCTCATCCATTTTGATTTCCTCATATATCCAGCTCCCCTCTCTACTAGTGTACCTTCTCCAGTCCATCTGGATTTGTAAGGTAGAATTGGGACTATGATGGTTGGGGGGAGGAAGGCTTCAGGAACTAGAGGAAACTTGTATGCATTATCACTGCCCAGCTGCACCTTGAATGGTCTGTCTCTTCCCCGTGACTCCCCTGTAAAGGGGTGACCAATTACCCACCAGTGGGCCTTATGTCCGCACCCTGCTCGCCCCCTCATTCGTAATTCGTGATTCTTGTTCTTTGATTCTCAAAACCTGCTCCCTTCGGCCCCTCTTGATCACACAGGCTGGTGTGCTTCTTCCATGTGGGCTTTGCTGCTTCTGCGCTGAATGACAACTTATTTATCTTCAAGTCTTTGAGATTGCAGGCATTCAATCATTTGGTAGCTGGGCACCATTGTTTCTTCTACTCTGTTTGCCTCTATATCCATTTGTCTTCAGTGATCGTATCGGGAGTCTATTGGTCCATTGATTTTGATTTTTGTTCTTTGATGCCTGATAGTTTCAGCACCTCATGATCGCACAGGCAAGTGAGCTTCTTTTATGGTAGGTTTTGTTGCTCCTGAGCTAGATGGCTGCTTGTTTATGCTCAAGCCTTTAAGACCCTACATGCTGTATCTTTTAATAGCTAGGCACCATCAACTTTCTTCTCCACTTTTGCTCATGCTCCCACATGTCCTCAGCGGGTGCCTTGGGGATGTGTGCACACAGTGATATGTGTTTTGTTTTGTTTTTTCCCTGTTTGGTAAACCTGTTTCTTATCCACACCAGTCCCCCTAGATTTGTTTCTCTAGTCAATCCAGACTAGCACACTATGATTATAAGCAGTCTCATTTGAGTTTCTGTTCCAATGGCCTGACTAGAAGGAAGCCTTATGAAGTCAGTCAGGGAATAGTGGTGAGAATGGATGCTGTACATACAGTATATGCATGGAGTGGGGGGAAGACGGGGTGGGAGAGAGGGTTGAGGAGAAAACTAATAGCCCTTTGAAGATTACCCATCATTGTGCATAATAACCACCTTCTCGGTGGGGTGGAAGAATAAAAGGAGGTCCAAAGCAATATTAATTAATATTACTTCTAGGCATGTCTTCATTATGATGACACTGTTAATTTCCTTAGCACTGCTGTAAAGAATCTGGGGCTCGAATCAAATATTACTAGACTTTTGAATACGATGGTGGCATGTTTCATCCGCCTTGATCCTTACCATGCATTGCTTTTTTATTTGGTTTTAATAGAGCTCCTATTGCTGACCAGGAGAAAGATGGGCTTTCTATTCCCATGAAGAGTTACAGACTCACAAACTCACAGGGGCAGTTCTATAATGGCCGCAGAAAGAGCTGTTCTAATTTGAATGTCATTACCAGCATTGGCCACCTAGACTTGCACAATAGATCAGGAGAGGTTCAAGCTGGGGGCCATTAAAAAAAAAACATTTTTCACTTCTGAGTTTGGAGCCAATTGAAAAATAAAGAAAAGTGGTTAGATTAGCAGAAATAAAAATGCCAGCTTCTTTGCCTACTAAAATGGAGGATATCTATGTTGCAGAGATTTTACTGTATAACAAATTGATCCAAGGCAGTGTCATAACTCTGTGAATCATTTGTTTTGTTTTGTTTTTTAATCATTTGTTAAGGAGCTTTATTGACACAATGATTAAGCATGCATTGGCTAACTATTAAATGTTGGTGGTTTGAACTCACCCAGCTGCTCCCCTAGAGAGACACAAGACAACCTGTTTCTATAAAGATTACAGCCAAGAACACCCTCTGGGCAGTAGAGGGATTCAAAGAATTGAACAACCAATTCACTGCACTACTAACTGCTTTAAGTATAAAGTAATGATCTACCAAAAGGTACTTTATCATTTCATACAGCTCATACTTAAATAAGAACAATGAAAGAGGCACACAAACTACATTATGTTTTAAGAGAAAGTTTTAAAATATTAATGAAAAATATAAAATAATTCCTGGCAAAAAAACCCCCAATAAAACAGTTATTTAAGATATTTCCACATTGCTTCTTGATTAGCACCATCATTTGCAATCTTCTTCCATTTTATCTGAGCATCATTAGCTGTGTGATTTATCTTTAACAATCTTCTCACTGTAAGAGGAAGATCCATTCCACTGGAAGTAGACCAATGAGATAATAATCGTTGTATTTGATATATTAGAGACAGGCAAGACTTCTGGTCTCTGAAGATATTACATTCATCTTTGAAAAGCCCCTTTCTGCTTCTGCTGAACTTATAGCAATTGTTCTGACCATATCTTAGCTCTCTGAATACTTTCAGGAACTGCATAATTCACTCATAATATCTTGAGGGGGCTTGGGGCCTAGCAGAAAGCTGAAACCAAGGGCAGTGTGTCACTCACTGGTTGTTTGGTACTTTTCCTTTGAGTAGTATATGTTTCTTTACTGAAGTAACAGGTGCAAGGGGAAAATGAAGCATTTCATCAAAAGCATAACAAATTTTATGAAATGAATAAATATTACAAGCATAGTTCCATCTCAGTTTTTATACCGATAGAATGAGCATTACTACAAGTACTTAGATTGTACAGATGAATGCTAAAAGAAAAGTAAGGAATGTAAGTTTATGATTGTTACCTTGAGCAGCCCACCTTAGAGAGAACCCTGACTAGAAGGGCCATTTTAACAACTGGTTTGCCAAACTCAACCAAAAATTAGGGATCAGTTCTGCTGAATCGATTCGTACTGGCTATGAATCTCATCATTGCCAATAAGGCAGTTCTACTCTATTGTGTAGACGCACTGTGAATACAAGCACACACTCAAAGGTACCCGGTGGCACAAAGACAGCAATAATTTACTTGTACATGTTGCAGAAATCTAGGAAATTTTCACAGGGGCCTCAGTCAGCAACTGGCCGGGAATGAGAGCTTTGGCTCACCTCTCCAGCACCTGAGCTGGAAAGACTCCAACTGCATCTCTTCCTCTTTCCCATCTGGTCTCGCTCCATGGCCTGATCATGATGACCAGACTTCTTATATAGTGACTGCAGGGTCCCAAAGTGAATGTTGCCAGAGAAACCCACCTTTGTGAGCAGTCTGTTCCCCAGGACCACCTTGGTTCAAGAGAAGAGGCCGTTGTAGACTTTGTTTCTGGCAGTCAGTGTGTCAAAGAATTAACAGGCGCATTTGAAAACTGCCATTGTGGAGGGCTGAATGTGTCCAAGGCCTTCTCTCCTGAACTAGATTTCTCTGCAAGCTGCAGTTTTCTTCTTGCAGAGCAAAGCGTGCCACAGACAGCTTACTAAAGGCCCACTCTGTGACCAGCCCGGTCTGTGCCAGAAGCATGCTTAGTTGCTTTTATAAAATTCAGCAATCAGACAGGTTGCCCCTGAGTTGAGGAAGAGAGATGGGAGAGGCCAGGAAGGGTACACTCAGCGAAACCTGGGGCGAGTGAGTGGAGGTTACCTTGCTAAAGACTGTAATAGTAGATGGGCCTTTTTGTTGCCTCCCAATTCTTATTGTACACAAAGTGATGGATGTTTAGTCCTAAATGGCATTTGTATATATATTTTGAAGAACAATTTTACTATCTCTGGCCGTCCCTCTCTCTAAAGAAATTACAGGCATAGTGTCTTAATGATGTGTCCACTTTATTCTGAAGTTTGGTGCCCTGATATTCCAATGAGATTTATAAGGATTATTTGCCCTTTACACACAAGGCTTAGTGTCATGGTGAGTCTATCCATTGGTCCAGCCTCTTATTGCTATTCTCTTCATACCATTCTCGTGATAAATCAATGCCATGCTCAGCCATGAGCTTCCGGGAAAGCTGACTCCGTTTTTAATTCCAGGATTAAACATTTGACCAGTTCTGGCCAGTTGGGTGGAGAATGAGCATGTGTCCCAAGCCTAGCCAATCAGATCCAATGGATATCAACCCAGGAATTTTCCATTGGGCAACATGGTAAGCATGTCTTCTCTTTCTATAGAAGTGCTGCTGAGAAGGTGTAAACCTGAAGCTCCCCGGAGACAGCCCAAAGAGAATGAAGAGATGGTGCGAAAAGCCTTGAACACCTTCATCAAGTAGGACTTGACCTTTTCAGTTATCTAAGGCAAGAGATGCTCTTTGCTATATACGCTTCCTTCTCATGGTGATTTGTAGTCCATCATTTACACCTAGAAGATTTCTAGGTGATAAATGTAACTTGATGTGATTAAGGAATCGGCATGCGATCCAATTTGAAAGGAGAGTTTATGGTTGTGTTCTTACATGGTGATGTAGTGTCGTTTCTGCCTCAACAGCAAAGCGAAGCAAACATTGTCCAAGCCCAGGCTGTCGTCATGCTTCAGCCCATTACTGCAGCCATGGTGTCAATCCGTCTTGTAAAAAGGTCTTCCACTGTCTCACTGCTCTTCTATGTCACTGACCATGATGTCCTTCTCCAGGGACTGGTCTCTCCTTTGGACAACATGTCCAAGGTATGTGACATGAAGTCTTGCCATTCTCATTCCTAAGGAGCATTCTGCTGGTACGTCCTCTAAGACAGATATGTTTGTTTTCCTGGCAGTTCACGGTCTTTTCAGTGTTCTTCACCAACATCATAACCCCACATGCATCAATTCTTCTTCATTCTTCCCTCTTCACTGTCCAGCTTTCACATGCATATGAGGTGATTGAAAATACCCTGGCTTAGGTTAGACACCCTTTAATTCTCAACGTTATATCTTTGCTGTCATGTTTTAAGTACTAGGTCACTGTTTTCTTTTGGTTACTGTCTTAGGCTGGTTTCTCTAGAGAAGAAAACCTAGTGATGTTGTGGGTCTATTCATACAGCACAATGGTGGAAGCAGGCAAATCCTGTCTGAGTCCAAACAGGTTCTAAGTCTGTGGATCAGATGTCAAGCTGGAGGCTTCTTCTGGCTCAAGTAGCTTTGGGGGCTGACATGAATCCAGAATCTACAGAAACACCACCGATTGCAGATGCAGATAAGATCAGCAGGCTAGGTGGTTGGCTGGTGATGGCTCACAGATTGGGCAAGTCACTGACTCAAGTCCAAAGAATTTGAGATCAATGAGGCAGATACAGAATCCAGCCAAAAAAAAAGAAAAAGAAAACTCACTGCCCTTGAGTCTCTGCTGACTCACCTCCGTGGCTTTCTGAGACTAGAACTGTTTATAGAACTAAAAACCTAGACTTTCTCCCGAGGAGCTGCTGGTGCTTTCAAAGTGTCCACCATGCGAGTCACACTCAGTGCATAACCACGACCTCACCAGGGCTCCTCCCACAGGAACTACATGTATAGGCAGTAGCTCACAGCCTTGAGGAAACATCCTCTAATCAGATCTGGGATATTGCCTCCAATTGCAAAGGGACATGGGGAATATCCACTGAAGAGAAAATGTTCTTTTCACATTATTATCTTTCCTCCAATCCCGTGTGTCCTCCTGCTTATTTTCCCTTTAGAGTTACCATCACCCAACCTAGAAGGGTGAACCTTTATTTATACTTTTCTCTCCTTGGGCCTCCCATGTTGAATTCTATCAGGCCAACTTCAGAAATACATCTTAACATTATCCCCTCTGCTACTTCCACTCCTTTCTCCTTAAAATCCACGTCCTGCACAGTGACCTGGGTGAGCTGATAGGAAAGCTCAAACCCTCTCTTTCACATGTGTGGTCCACCCACACACTTCTCAGGACACAAGACTAGCAATGTAATTTAAAGCTGTTTCCCTACCTTTTCTCATTTCTCCATGAACTCCTTCCGGACCAGGATAGTTCAAAAGGTTCAAACACGCCATTTTATAATTGTATCTAAAACTCAGAACTTGTTTGCTTGTGTTTTGTGGACTCAGCCTAACTCTATCTCTTTAAAATCATTTTGTTGGGGCTCTCAGCACAATCTATGCATACATCCATTGTGTCGAGCACATTTGTACATATGTTGCCATCATCATTTTTAAAACATTTTCTTTCTACTTAAGCCCTTGGTGTCAACTCATTCCCCCCTCTCTCCTTCTCCCTCCCTCATGAATCTTTTATAATTTATAAATTATTATTATTTTCATGTCTTACACTGACTGCTTCACCCACTTTTCTGTTGTTGTTATATATAGATCATTGTGATCAGTTTCACGTTTCTGTCTCCACTTTCCCCCTCCTGGTATTACTGCTCTCATTATTGGTTCTGAGGAGTTTATCTGTCCTAGATTCCCTGTGTTTACAGATCTTATCTGTATGAGTATACATGCTCTGGTATAGCTGGTTTTGTAAGGTAGAATTAGGTTTATGATAGTGGTGGGAGGAAGCATTAAAGAGTTAGAGGAAAGTTGTGTGTTTTGTCAGTGCTATACTGCACGCTGACTGGCTCCTCTCTTCCCTGGGACCCCTACTGTAAGGGGATGTCCAATTGTCTAAAGATGGGCTTGTAGTCTCTAATCCACGCTTTCTCTCATTCACAATGATGTGATTTTTTTTGTTGTTCTGATCTTTGATGCCTGATACCTGATCCCAATGGCACACAGGCTGGTATGCTTCTTCCATATGGGCTTTTTTTCTTCTCAGCTAGATGGATGCTTTAAGACCCCAGACACTGTATCTTTTGATTGTCAGGCACCATCAACTTTCCTCACCACATTTACTTATGCCCACATTTTGTTTTCAGTGGTCATGTCCATATATAATCTGTTTTCCCTATTAGTTAGTAAGTTCCTTGGGATGGAATTGTGGTCTTTTGTCTCTACAGAATCCCTCTCTTTTTCTGGAAATAGCATCTCCTAAAGTGATTGCTCCATGTCTCCTCTTGCTAAGACCTATTTCTCAACATGAGGTTCAGAAGGTACCAAATTTTATCTAAAACTCAAAACTCATTGTTTCCTTGTGTTTTGTTGACTCAGCCTAACTCTCTCTCTTTAAAATCATTTTGTTGGGGACTCTTACAGCTCTCAGCACAATCTATGCATACATCCATTGTGTCAAGCACATTTCTACATTTGCCCTTCTAGCTGCAGTGATGTACCGTATGTGACCTAAGCCAAGTCAATCAAGTTCTTCCTCAGGATATTTTTGAACTTGTAATAGAGGGATTGCCCTATTCCTCTTGCATAACAATTCTGGAAAGGTTCAACCTGGAGCTTCTGGTTACTTTTGTGTTCGCTTCAATAAAACAGCTGCCAACATAGAGGGCAAACTAAGAGGTGGGAGAATAGGAAGAAAACAACATCTGGAAGGTGTTCAAGGTTCAGATTCATGCCATCCCAGCACTTTCTGCAATTTGAATATGTGAAACAATATACTCTTATTGCTTGAGCTAATTAAAGCATGGAGAAACTGGGGAGTGTAAATGGTTTACATACTCAGCTACTACTCCAAAGAGTAGACATTAGAATCCATCTAGAGGTGCCTCAGAATAAAGGTCTGGAGATCTACTTTGGCAAAACATCAGCCATTGATTGGAGCACAGACATCAGCTCTTTGGAGCACAGATATGGACATACATGGAATTGTCCTGAGCCAAAGTTGATGATGTGACGACAATAGGTAATTTTGGTTTAGTTTTGGAATTTGTAACTCAAAAAAGTTCTGTAAAGTCTTCCTCTAGGAAAGAGACCATGATTTCCTCCCCCGTGGCCCCTCCCCATTCTTTCATCACCTTGCTTAGACCCTGGCACATAGTAGGCATCTGAGAGAATCATTTATGTTAAAGCAGAAGATGGATGGGTTGAACTAATATTTCGGGAACTGTGTTTGTCAGTTTTGACCAAAAAGAAGGCTTGCAGTGCTTCTTGGGAACACTGAGAAAATGCGAGTCTGATGGTTTCGGCAATTAAATGTGGATATGAATACTGAAAAGTAAAAGAGTTCTAAAACAAAACAAAGCAAAACAAAAGGACAAATCTACTGCCAACTTGGCAAAGAGAACTTTAGGAAGCTAAAAATATCATTAGCTTTCCGTTTTCTCTGAGGGGATGAGAGGGAGGTGAGGGTGGGGATCTGGGATGGGCTTGACCAACTCACGAGGGGAACTGTCCCTCCCGAACAGGAGGAGGGCCTCCATTGCACTGTCTTTCCACGTCCAGTGAGACACAGCATCGCTGGTTGCAATGGTGCCAGGAAGTACTGCAACCCTGTCATCACCAACCTGGTCTGCCTAGTGTAGGATAATGTATTTTTGCCAACTCAACATGTTGTACCAACAATAAGGTCATGAAGAGCCAGGTTGTGAATTGCTAGAGGCGATTAGAAATTTAGAAGTCATCTGGTATCCCCACCAGCTTCTCGATCAGAGTCATAGCTGCCCTTGAATGAACTATCACTGCAAGGTTAGTAGTTCCAAACCACTTGCCACTCCTGGCACGAAAGATGAAGCTTTCTCCTCGCATAAAAATGTACACTCTCAGAAGTCCACCGGGCCAGTTCTGCTCGGTGCTACATGGCCACATTTTGAGTCAGAAAGGACTTGGTGACCCTGAGTTTAGGCTATGTGTGTTTTGCTGTTACTTAGTTAGTTTGTTTGTTTGAACCTAAATCCCTATAGAGTCCTGTCCATTGAGAAGATGCTTCCTTACATTGGACAGAGAGTTATTTTTGAAACTTTCTGCCAGTAATTAAATTCCCTCATGTAAATTCTTGGGAAATAAGTGTGATCCTTCTTCCATGTAAATCGAATCCCTCTTTTGTCCTTTGGATATGCAGGCAGAGATTGCATGTCTCCAGACACTCTCTCATGCTTTTATAACAGTTCACCCTGAAGCCTAAAATTTTCTCCTCTATCAGGTAGGCACTGGGTCATATAGGAGTTTAATGCAGAGGACATATTCAGTATCAAATCACAGACTGAGCCACCCCTCAGAGACCAACTGCAAGCTTGTGTACATCACAGAAGCTCTTTCTAATCTGAAGTTTCTTATTTCTAAGAGATAGTTAGACCTCTGTGAACATCACTTGCTTGCTTTTAAAAAAAATTGAGACAATAAGATATAGCTCATGAGTTGTCTTAAAATTTATATGAGATCATCTATATTTAATTGCTAGCACAATTCTAGTATGGAGGAAGTAAAATACTGTTATCTATTTAATCATTATATATTAATATTACATATAATATTTATATTACATTTTATATTACATGTAATATTTCCAACATTTATACCCAAAGTATGCATCCCAGAAAAGGGGCGAGGATGTCTAAAGAGGCCCAGATAAAACATTGCATAAAGTCCAGTAAGGCTAGGTGATACAAACTGTTCACACAACAACTAACTGAAAGGTTGAAGATTGAAGTCCACCCAGAATCACCTCGGAAGGCAAGCTTAACAGTCAACTTCCAAAATATCAACCATTAAGAAACCTGTGGAGCACAGCACCATATAGAGACAGACACGTGGAATTCCCTCGAGTCATACTGCCTCAACTGCTAGTAGTAGCTGAAGCAGAGAACTCAGAGGCAAGATAAAGCTTGAGAAGCAATCAAAGATAAGCCTTAAAGAGACTGGTAGAGAATATTAAGTTTGCATTCTTCTCCTAATGGAATGGGAATAAATTGAAGTGTTTCCAGTGGGAGCCTGACCTTCAGTGCTTTGTGCTGTAGTAGGGTCATGTTGAAGGAGCTCTGGTGGCACGGTGGGTTAATCATCCAGTGACTAGTAGAGGTCAGTGCTTGGAACCCATCAGCTCCAAGGGAGGAAGAAGAGACGGAATACTTCTGTAAAGGTGGAAAGTCTTAGAAACACACAAGGGCAGTTCTTTTAAGTGGAATAACATTGATGGAAGGAGAATGTGGTTCTAGGTGTATATGGAGCAATAAGATGTTCATAGAATGCAAAAATGGTCTTGTAATATATTTATTTTAATTTTAAAACGCCGCAGGATGTCTGTTCACCTTACTGTAGGGGCACCATGACACAGAATGGACCCAATGATGGGGAATTTGGAGTTTGCTTGTTTGGGATCTTTTCTAAAGGATCTCTCACTAGAGGGAACTGAGTTGAGTTGCTGAACATGGGGTGAGTGATTTGAACCCTCTCCACACTCCCTGAAAGAAGGCCGAGGCCATCTGCCTCTGTGAAGATTCAGAGTGGGGCAGCCTACTCCGTCTGGCAGTTAGTAGTGGTCAAAACCAGCTTAATGGGGGGGAGGGGAGGAAAGAGGGGGGTTGGTTTCACAGGGTTGTTCCTAAAGTTGGACACATGCCCAGCTGTCAACTGAAAGGTGGAGGCTGTGGACCCAATCACTGACTCCACAACAAAAAGACCCCTGAAGATTACAGTCTAGAAACCCCTAACTGACAGTTCTCAATGGCCCACAAAGGAGCCATTCTGACCTCTGTGCTCACAATGAAGGGGAAGAGAGTTAATCCTGTTAAAACCCCGCCTTGCCCAGCTGAAGTGGTGGTCTTCCGGGTAATGAGTGGGAATCCAGGGAGCGGATTCCGAATGTGGCTGGCATAGACACACACCCCTTCAGGGTGATTGTTCAGCCCTTCAGATAACTCATCACCCTGGTCACCCTCCTCCCCCAGCCTCTTTGTAATCTCTGATGTTCGCTGATTGTTGTGGAAGAGTGAATTTTGGGTGCTGTTACTAATTAGCATAGTGTAAGATAAGCAGCAATTTGGTTGGAACATTTTAATAATAGTTATTTTCTCTTTTGCCTGTATTTAAAAGTTCTAATTTAATGAATAAATTATCTCCAGTGATCTAAGTTATTTCTAGTTTTGTTTTCCATCTGATATGTTAATTTCGTCAACAGATTCAGTTTAATAATGGAATAAGAATCTTAAGGGGGAAAAAAACTTCCACCTTGAAGTCTAAACCAACTTGTATATGAATACTCCAAGGAAGTCTGTCGAAGAAAAGAAATTCTTGCACAGAGGGCTCGGCGGAGAAGGAACTTCAGAGATGGTTTTTTTTTTCATGCCCAGATATGGTACAAACCTGATCCAAAGTGACTAGAACTTATTTTGAAGAATTTTTGAAAAGTTCTTGGAATGGAATTGCTGTTCGCTTGAATGAACAGCCAGGAGGTAGAACAGAAATAGCAAATGACCAGGAGCCGCGCTGTGGCTCCGTGGTTCATCCGCTAGAGACAGGGCACGTGGCAGTGGTTTGCTCAGGATCTCAGTTATGCTTGGAGATGAAGCGACGAGGGCTACATCATTTCCCAGGCTTATTGCAAGCATGTGCTTATGTCCAGGCTCTGCGCAAGGAATAATTCACTCACCGTCACGGAGCCCATGCGACCCACAGGGACCCGCTAGGACAGGGCAGAACTGCCCCTGCGGGCTCCCGAGGCAGTGACTCGCTATGGAAGTAGAATGCGGGGCAGGCAGCTGGTGGTTTCCTCCGGCTTACCTTGCCAATCTTTGCAGCCCAACGCGGTGGGAGAGAATGAATCAGATTCAGTACAAATTCCACCGCACGGTCCTTTTTAGCAGGAAACATGATTGATAAAACTGATAGATCACCAAACATAGAAGAAGCACTCAGAGAGGGTTAGTGTATGAAGAACACAAAATGGTAAGTAAAGAGATATGTGATTTTTGAGTGTGTTTAATAGGAAGGAACGCTGATGGTTTATGTAAGTTAAGTGCTCATCTATTTACTGAAAGGTCAGCCGTTTGAAATCACCTAGTGCAGCGATTGCCAACCTGTGAGTCGTGACTTCTTTGGGGGGTCAAACGACCCTTTCACAGGGTTACCTAAAACCGTTGGGAAACACATGGTCCTAAGACCTCTCATGGTCTTAGGCACTGAGACACTGCTCCTCTGTTGTGTCCAGGTGGGTCTGCCCACATGCAGATATGCCCACATAGGAGTCCCGGAGTGAAGACTGCTACCCATGCTACACCATGCTTCAAGACAAAATTTCATTCATTTGTCATAATTAAGAAATATTTCACAGTATATAATAACTATTGTTTGTGATGAGTTTATGATGCTTATTTGTAACAAAAATAGCATCCTGCATATCAGATACTTACATGACGGTTAGTAACAGTAGCCAAATTATAGTTATGAAGTAGCAATGAAAATAATTTTATGGTTGGGGGCCACCACAACATGAGGAACTGTAATAAGGGTTGAGGCATTAGGGAGGTTGAGAACCAATAACTTAGTGGCTCTGTTCAAAATGACCAGTCCCTCTTCAGAAGAAAGATGAGATTTTCTGCTCCCGTATAGATTTTCAGCCTCTAGAAGTCAAAGAAAAAGAATCCACTCAAGGACAGTTAGGGGTCGTTATTGTTGTTGTTGTTTTTGTTGCTGTCGTTAGTGGCTCTGTGGGAGGAAGATCTACTAATTTGCTGTAGTAAAGGTTATAGCCAAGCAAACACTATGGGAGAGTAATTACTGTGTCACAGGGGTCACTGGGAGTTGGTATCAGCTTCGTGATACCCAACCACATGTACCTAGGGTGAATAATCAGAGAAACATTTTTGACAAGCTTCACGATCTTTGGAGAGACCTGAGTGATAAGAAAAGGTTGGCCGTACAAAGAGGGAGAGTCAGCAAGAATAGAAATGCCCCCTGTGCCCCTTCGGAAAGGAGCACGTATCCCAGAGAGAAGATGGTCGGCATGGCTGCAGGTTAGACAATGAGGAGACAGGGATGTCAACTGAGGCCTGAGAGGTCGTCAGTGACCTGTTAGCATAAGATCTACTGGCTTTGAAAAGGCGCTTGGATTTTCCTGAAATGTGTTGCCCTCAAGTGAACACTGACCCATAGGAACCGTATTTGTACCAGTGAAATACCTGGTCCTTTGTCCTCTTCATGATGCTTGGTGTATTGGGATCCATGGGTAAGGGTTTTCCTACTTTTCCTTGGCCACTTGCTTTACCAGGTCTGGTGCCCTTTTCTAGCAGCTGGTCTTTGCTTGATTCTAATAGGCATGAGCAGCTTTGATCCACTGGGCAGTCTTCCATAAGGGAGGAATGGGATCTGGTTTGTTTTGTTTTTCCCTTAAGACTATCCTGGGTCCTCTATGGAGAATGGGCTATTACTTGGATGAGCACGAAGCAGGCACACTAGGTAAGAACCTGCTGCAGTAATCCCAGTAAGGAATGACGAAAGCAGTAAGGACAATGAGTCACCCAGAATTGGGGTCTATGTGTTATGGAACTGATGTCAAATTGCTGAGAGAGTAGATGCTTATGACTCTATGATCTATTGACCTGGAGGCATCCTTGAGTATGTGCTCTTCTCTGAGTCCCCTCCTCCTCCCTCTCACATGTATGAGATGACCGATTAGGGTAGGAAAGGTAGTTTGTGGTTATTGGACTGATCTGAGCTGGCTACAGAGGGATCAAAGCATGACCTGACATCAATTAGCATGATGCCTCTATCTTTCTGCATAGTGGGACTTGGGGTGGAAGAAATACCTTTCGAGGAGAAGCAAATGGACAGGAACTACTGAACTTTAAAGGGACCAGAGTCTTCTGAGAAAGCAAAAACTGTTTTTCTCGTTTCTTTCCCTTTCAAATGTGTTCCCAAGAATTTGGTACATTCGGTTTGGCTATAGTGGAGACAGCTGTTTCAAACAGAATTGAATTCAATTTCCATGACATTTTGCACACATGCAGATCTTGGCATTCAAATGATTCGTGAGTGCAATTAATAAATGGCAGCAGTATTTGGGAACACTCAGTGCATTATATTTTCAGGAAATGCAATCTACCTAACCTTTAACAACTTATACTCTGCCTTCATTTTCATTTAGTCATTTGACTGTGGGTGTGGGATATGTATTCCTAGAACATACTTTATGTATCATCCTTATAAAACTGAATAGTACCACCTCCTTTCCCCCTCCTCCCCTTCTCCCAAGCCCTACCAAACCATCAGTTCCATCGTTTTCACCTCCAGACTGTTCATCCAGCCTATCTTATCTAGATAGACCTGCAGAGGTAACAATAAGTGCAAAAAAGGGCATCCTAGAATCAACCAACTAAAGAAGATAAAACAATGATAACAAACCTTCCCAATGTCCAATATATATGTAAAAATGAAAATAATAACTATAAAAACCTGTAAATAGTTCAACATCTGTTTGCCAACCTCTAGGAGTGTCCCCTGGATAAGTCAGATGGCCCCAAAGAAATTGGCATTCCATCTGGAACTCCATGCTCTGTTGCTTACCCTTAGTGTTTTGCCATGGTGTGGTTGGGTCAAACAGGGTATAATCCTGACCCTGTTTCTCCCTTGTGACCTTGAAAGGCCTTGAGTCAGAGAGGGTAACTGTATTTCATAATGGGGCTTGCTATATGATCCTGACTGTGCACCGGCTGTTCTGAGTGGGAATATCATCTTGAAGGTTCGGTGGGCCAGGATACACTCCACTCGCTCTTCATCTCCCTTCATTTGTTCCCATGTGCTCTGGTCAGGCATATCTCACTCCCCAAGCTGCAGCTTCAGTGCTGACCTCCAAGACAAACTCCTCTGGGGGAAAGAGGGCTGTCCCACCCACTATCATGACCCCAATTCTCCCAAACAAACCAGCTAGACCAGGGGATATACACTGGAGTCAGAAACATGGGGAATTTAGGATAGATGATCCCTCAGGAGTAGTGGTGGGAGTGGTGGTACTGGGAGGGTGGAGGGAGGGTGGAATAGAAAGGGGGAACCAATTGCAGGGATCTACATATAACCTCCTCTCTGAGGCATGGACAACAGGGAAGTGAGTGAAGGGACACATTGGACAGTGTACAATATGAAAAAGTAATAACAATTACTAAATTCTAAATTATTACAATTAAATTCTAAACAATTCAATTAATTCAATAAATTCAAACAATATAATTAAATTCTAAACAATTACAATTCTAAATTATTAAGAGTTCATGGGGCAGGGTTGGGAAGGGAAATATGGGGAGCTGGTACTGCTGTTCTAAGTGGAGGGAGGATGTTTTGAGAGTGATGACAGCAACAAGAGTACAAATAACACTTATATACAATTGATGTAGGTATGGATCATGATGGGAGTTGTATGAGTCCCCAATAAAATGATTTATATTTTAAAAAATGGGGAGAGGGGGAAAGAGGAACTTAAACCAAGGGCTCAAGTAGAAAATATTTGGAAATGAATATGGCAACATGTTTACAAATACACTTGATACAATGACGTATTGAATGTTATAAGAGCTGTATGAGCCCCCAATAAAATCATTGAGGGGAAAAAACTGAATACTAGAACATAATCCTCTTGTGTCGCGGTCCAAATGATGAACTGTGCCCATGTTTCAAGAACCAGCATGTTAAATCCAAGATGCCTTATCCATTCTAAGCCCTAGTCAGAATGTTGTCAGTTTCTTTAGATCTTGGGTTTTTTTCCAGTTTTGTTTTATAAATCATTGTATTGGGGGGCTCGTACAACTCAAATCACAATCCATACATCCATCCATTGTGTCAAGCACATTTGTACATTTGTCGCCATCATCATTCTCAAAAGATTTTCTTTCTACTTGAGCCCTTGGTATCAGCTCCTCCATCCCCAAACCCACCCCAACCCCAACCCCCAATGATCTTATTTTGTGAATAGCATTCCTGCCTGAGACCTCTTCCCAGGACCACTGGGAGACCTGGAGATTGGGTCCATTCATTCCACAGATAGTCGAACCTAACTGAAACAGTTGGAGATTCAAATAAAGACACAGACTCTTGAAGCAAAAACCCTGTCGGGCAGTTCTGCTTTACCCATTAAGGTTGCTTTGAGTTAGAATTGACTTGATAGCCACGGGTTCCTTGGTGTGGATTTGATATAAAAGGAACTAAGATACAATGGAATTTTTCCATGAACTTGTTGAGATCTTCATGTACGAAAAAGGAATATATACATATTCAATAAGAACATGATTTACCCATGTTACTTTTGAATGTGTGTGTGTCTATGTGAGAAAGAGACTTTGTGAAATAGATTCATTCAATTCTGTGGGTTGGCAAATGAAAAAATCCGTGGGTCAGTAGATAGTCTAATGATTCTGCCAATTTTGAATGTGAGTATTGTTAGGTTCAGCAGTTGGAGACAATGGACTCTGCTACAACGATTACTTAAAGTCTAGAGGCAGAATACTCCATCAGAAGAATTTTGTGCTTAAGTCCTTCACTTGATTAGATAAGGCTCACCCACATTGAGGAGGATGAACTGCTGTGCTTAAGACCAACTGACTTGATCCTGGGTAACTTCTTCATAGGAACATCTATATTAGTGTTTGACCAAACAGTCAATATAGTCAAGTTGCTACCTAGAATTAACCGTGTTATGAAAAGTATACAGATAAATTAAGTGACGGGCAAGAATTGAACAACAGGAAATAGGATCCAGTGGGTCCTGGTGGTGTAAGGGGTTCTGCCTTGGGCTGCCAAACATATGGGTCAGCTGTTCAAATCCACCAAACCTTCCTTGGAAGAAGGACGTGGCTTTGTAAACCTCTAAAGAATTGGAGGCTGAGAAAGCTACAGGAGCATTTCTACCACGACTGGGGTCAAAAACTGGTTGCAATGATGATTGCACCACTCTTTTTAATATGTTTAAACTTTTGAACTACATGGTATGTGAATTATACATCAATAAAACTGCTAGTTTTACTTTTTTTTTTTTAAGCAAAGCCCAGGGAGACTTGTCATCTGCTGTGTTAACTGCTAGTCTGAGATGGTTCATAGTTTCAGAATTAGATCAGGCTACATTCCTTTTGATCTTCACATATCTCTCTGAAGCTGGGTCCTTGGCCAGCACAATGATTAAAAAGTGAGTGCTGTGCAAAAATCAGTGTGGAGCAGGCAGCGAGGGTCGTGGGGCCAAGCTGACTTCAAAGTTTGGGAAGTTCTTCGGTGCCCCACAGTGGTATGTAGCCCATGAGTAAGTGGCTGAGCTGATTTGAGAACAAAGCCAACAATCTATGTGTGCGTTTAACTTTTGTGTGCTTTGCTTTTGAACAGGTTACTGGGTTGTTTGGAAATGAGTATTGAAGTTGCGCGGGCGTAACTACCCACTAATATTTCCATTGACTAATTCCTCATTCCACTTAGGTCAGTTGTTCGTCGTTTGGAAGCTCTGCTGAAAACTTAACCCTCCACCGATTTGAAAGACTGATGACATTGCTTCCAATATCACAGCCAAACACAAGCCACGCTGTGGCGACAAATTTATAGTCTGTTGGTGTACATCACCTTACCAGGAGTCAGAACTGTCTCAACAACAACAACCACATTCGTAGAGCTGTTAGCTTTGAGGGAGGAGGTTGTTTGTTTGTTTTGGCTTAAAGGCACCATGAAAAATGATACTGGAGACAATTTGGAACTGGAAGCGATGAATGCGGGTTAACTTCTGAGTTAGATCATTTCTTGTGCTCCTGTCTGCTCATGGTGGCCTCCTGTGTATAGAGTAGACCTAAACCCCATAGAGTTCCCAATGGATTTTTTTAAGTACATCAGCATATCTTTCACCCAAGACACTGCTGAATGAACTTTGTTAACAGCTGAAGTAATTAACCATTTGTATCTCCCAGGTAATTCGGATGGTATAAGTACTGTTGTTATTGAACAACTTCAAACTCACCTGCTTTGAGTCAATTCCCAAGCACAGGGACCCAGTAGGACAAGGTACAGTTGCCTCTGTGGGTTTCCAAGACGGCAACTCTTCACAGGAGTCGAAATTCTTGTGTTCCTCCCATGTCATTGGAGGTTCCAAATTGCTGACTTTGTGGCTAGCAGCCCGACATGTAACCCATTCATTCGACGACTCCACCCCACCCCCACCCCAACCCAAACTCATTGACCTTGCGTCAATTCCAATTCAGAGGGACACTGGAGGACAGGTTAGAAATGCTGTTGTGGATTAGCTCCCTTGGGAGAGCTAGT